>PNEQ01018147.1:15216-56358 GCA_003012365.1 Medauroidea extradentata | reverse complement strand
ATACTTATGTAAGGTTCTAACCATACTTATGTAAGGTACTAACCATACTTATGTAAGGTACTAACCATACTTATGTAAGGTACTAACCATACTTATGTAAGGTACTAACCATACTTATGTAAGGTACAATATCATATAAGAAAAAGTAGAAACGGGGGAAAAAATTCTAATGTATGTCGAAACCAGACAATTTTTAGCAGACCTTGTTACTTTGACTTTGTCTTAAACAAGACTGAGGAGCTGTCTCGTAGCTAAAATAGGGGCTGAAGTTACTATCGTGTTGTTTTTCGGTGTCTTGTTTGGGTGTTTGTCAGTTTAAAGTTGCAATGTTCTGTTGTCACTTTCGGGCATAACTTACTTTATAAAAGTTGATGCACAACAAGTAAAAATCGTGTGGATTGTGTTTATTATAGTTTATTAAACAAAATTGCATACATATGTGAGTAGCATGTTATTTTTATTTAGTTTTTATACATTTCTATAGACATAAATGAGAAAATATATGCGAGATGATTATGTTCAGGGAAGGCTTTGGAAATAAAAATTTTTTGTATGTCACGAGTGAACTTTTCATTGCGACATAGATGACTTACAATATTTAGTTAAATCCAATACTTTTTAAATTAAAGGAAGAAAACATCCACACCAACTGTCGAAAATCATTCTTCTTCGGTTTGTTACATTATTTGCGCTTATTTAAATTCACTGAGATAACAACACTTATAATATAACCACTGTTAAGAATAAAATTGTCTACTTCCCTAAAATGTCACATATTGTAGCTCCATTTTTTTTTTTTTTCGTGACAACTAGTGGGCCGTTTATATGGAACCAAAATAATGTTTTTAATCAACTGACACTTAAAAACTTTGCAATGTCTCTCTCATTTTATGATGAGATTGTCATGGTACGCTTTATCTGTTGGTAGACAAGTTATTGTTATGCCAGTAAACTGTAAAGTTAGGTTGTTGCAATTAGGTTTTTCTATTTGTCGATACTTAATTTTTCTGAGACGAAATCAGTCTTGGATGCTATATAACAAAAACACACGCAAATTGACATCATAAGTCTACAGTGAGGTCAATAGAGAAGGAACTCAACTTACGTGAGAGGTACTAAGGGAGGCATTTGTTGAAAAAAAGATACCAGCATTTGCTTGGAGCCACCTAGGGAAACTATGTGAAAACCCTGTGTCAGGATGCGTGGGCTGGAGATCGAACCTGTATACTCCTGAGTTCGAGTTCAATATGTTACCGATGTGCTACCTCACTAGGGGAAAACCTTGAATTCGGTGCACAGGGAAGACAAATTAACTGGTTGGCAATATTTTATTGTATATACATAGCCAGGTAATACCCACTGAATTATTTAACCGTATAGAACTATTAGACATTATTGAAAGTTGGCGCACCAAAAGTGCTTTCAACTTTCATTCAAAAGAAACCGGGTTCTAGTCTAAGGGCCGTATCTATAGACCTCTTTCGAATGACAACCAACTGCTCACCAATGCTTTCTCTATGGGGATAGCAGTTGGTTGTCATTCGAAAGAGGTTTATAATATCGGCCCTAAGTCTTGCCGTCCTGATTGCGGCTTTCAATTTATTTTGCTTTATCTTTCTAGACTTTACATCTCATTGACAGCATGATTCATAGAGACGGTTACACGTATTTTTGTATTCCTTCAAAATTAAATAACACCCATGCCTCACCTGGGACTTGAATCCAGAACCTCTCGCACCGCAAGCCCGCGCGCCGCGCGCCTGCGCCACAGAGGTCAGCTCGGTTTTGAATGGTTTCCCGAGATCACTCCAGGCAAATGCCGGGAAAATTCACTAACAAATACCGTGGCCGTTCCCTTCTATTATATCTACTTAAAATGTTCTTCTATTAATTCCATTCTGCTGTTCAATAGGTAATGAAAACTATATAAATAGCAAAAATTAAGGAACGTGTCACACTGTAGAAAAATAATGTACAGTTCTGTTCAGAATAAATGAGCGGCTGAAAAAGTTAAAGTCCACTTCGGGTATGATCAGCTGTTAAGCAAAGATAACGCCTGAGTGCCTAGGCAAACACGCAGCGCACGTAAGTGTCTCCAAACACGGTGAAGTTGGGGCTCGCGAAATACAGTCGTTCTTTTATTTGCTGTCCGTTCTAACCATAAAGCTGTGCCACCATATTGATTGTATATGTTGC
The DNA here is from genome assembly GCA_003012365.1 of Medauroidea extradentata. Classification (NCBI taxonomy): domain Eukaryota; kingdom Metazoa; phylum Arthropoda; class Insecta; order Phasmatodea; family Phasmatidae; genus Medauroidea; species Medauroidea extradentata. Next base: position 54,162 of record PNEQ01018147.1, on the reverse strand, counting down.
GAAAAGCTTAGTGACTACACTGTCGTCTAAGTAAGAGGAAGAATTACGTATATCACTCTGGCAAGTTGTCATTAATTTACACAGAAATAAGATAAGTTCCATAATTATTTTTATTGGTATTTATATTGTTGTCATTGTCTCTTGAACAGCCGAATGAAAGTATTATGAGGAATGGCCACAGCATTTGTTGGTAAATCATACCAGCATTTCTCTGTCATGATCTTGAGAAACCAGTGAATACCAGGCTGACCTCTGTGGCGCAATCGGGCGGCGCGCCGAATTGCGGTGAAAGGTTCAGGTTTCAAGTCCCGGGTGAGACATGGGTGTAATTTAGTTTTGGTAGAATAGAAAAATATGTGTAACCGTCTCTATGAATCACATTGCCAACGAGATGAAAACTCTATAATAATAAAAATAAATAAATTTAAAACCGAAATCAAGATGGCCAGACTTAGGATCCAACCCAAGTCCTCCCAAATGAGAGTTTAAACCAATATAGCTGCGCCCGATTTCTATAATATGTAATTATATTACACGGACTTATACTTTAATGGGCGATACATAGCGATAAATATACAACTAAACATTGCCAACCAGTTATTTTGTCTTCACTTATGCACCGATCTCAAGGTTAACACAGAGTGAGATGGAACAATACTAACACACTGAACTGAAATTTAGGAGGGCCCAGGTTCGATACCCAGTCAAGGCATCCTGACATGAGGTTTTCCCATTGTTTCCCTTCTCACTCCAAATACTGGGATTTTTTTTTTTAACAAAAGCCTCTCTTAGTCCCTTTCACGTAAGTTGTGTTGTTTGCCGTCTCTATTTACATCATTGTCGACTTACGACGTAAATTTCTGTGTGAATTTGTTACATATATTTTCATTCTAAGCTGGTCTCGTCTCAGAAAAATACAGAATGGACAAATAGCAATACGTATTAAAACCAAGTTTCACAATTGACTGACATAACAATAATTCGTCTACTAACAGTTAAGGCTACCGTGCACGTATATAATACGATCATAAAATGAAATAGACAATACAAAGTTTAGAAGTATACGCTGATTTAAAAAAAAAAAAATATGTCTTATATAAAAGGGCCACCTATTTTCCCGAATAAATCCTTGCAACAATTAGTTCCAATGGCTTGTGTGCACACTTGTACCAATGATCCTTGATCAATTATTAGATGTTTTTACTCTCATTGTTTTGGGAATCTACCCACAAATCACAGGCGAGTGTTATCGAATAATGTTATTTTGATTGGCACAGTCAAATAAGCGACGTCTGTACACAAAGAACGCTGTCAATAACCACGAATCATAGCTGCTGATGTGCACGTAAGCCAATGAAACTAAGTGGTGCAAAAATAATTTCGCGAAAACTACCGGCAATACGCTTTAGACATGATTATTTTATTTACGTCTTAGGTTTCACATGGCGAAACTGAGGCGTACGTCTTTTGTTTCATTTAACCAGGGTTATTTTACATTATGAAGTTATAAATAACAATTTAAAAATATCAACAATATCAACTGTTGAAACGTTCATTTACAAATGGAGCTAAGTCTGTTTTTAGAAAATATTGCTTTAGCAAAAAGACAATTTTATGTAAAATAATATAAAAGAAAGAAAAATTAATTACTTATATTCTAGTATAAATATTTTAAAGAAAACAAACATTTTAAAGTTATAACTTTTGTTTTATAACAAAATAACACGTTTACTGTAAAAGAAATCTAATTGTTACAAACGTTTAAAAAATACGATAAAACTTAATTTGGGAAACAAGATTGTTCAAATTAAGTATGTTGCTTGAAAAAAAAAAACTTTCATTTTAAAATTGTCTTTGAATCCCAATGAAGACGATATGGTTTTTATTTCTTCTGTGAACTCATTCCACGCTTTGGATACAGATACACAAAATGACTTCCCAAAACTTTGCGATTTATAGGCTGATGAAGATAACCTTTTTTTAATTTGCGTACCTTGTTTGACGATTGTGTTTATTATGTGCAGAATGAAGCCGTTCTTACGGTTATCAGGAACAAAAATCTTGAAAACTATCGATCTAGACACTTTGCGAAATGACTCGCCTTAAAGCTGTATTCAATGCGTAGCATTATTATGACGTTTTGGAACAGAAGTGAGTGGTTACGTTTAACATCACTGTCAGGAATTTCAAGGTCACACATCCTTTGATGTGTATTTTATAAGAGACCGGAGAAATCTAACGTAGTGTTGCCTGCATAGACAAACAAGTGAACTTACGTTCAGCGACATAGTTGTGCAACGGGCAAATACAGAAGCTGAAAGGGTGCGAGCCCACTATTTATTTTTGCGGAAAATATTGTATCAGATTCATATATTAGTTTGAATATTAGTTTCGGTTATGTCCAGTTAAGCCTAACTTTAAATAAATCAGCCTGGATAGAACGAATTAAGCCACATTAAAGAGATTCAAAATTAAGTTTACAATGTTTGGTGTCCTGAAGATTATGACGGACATCATACACATTAAAAATAATAATTTATGTAAGAAACTATTTGAAATACGTGTAACAGGTAGCTCGAAAAAATGTAGAAACACAAGTGTGCTTTGTGACGCAGTTTTAGGGCCGATATTATAAACCTTTTTCGAATGACAACGAACTGCTATCCCCATCGAGAAAGCATTGATGAGCAGTCGGTTGTCATTCGAAAGAGATCTATAGACACGGCCCTTAGTCCCTCATATCAGAATGTGCTGCAGATCTACTGCTTACGTAAGAGCATGGAATGTTCTGCTTTGTGGACCATTTGACAATTATATGCTTAACCAGGCCATTGAATCACAAGTCAGTGATGTCTACACGTATATGCGAGTCCCATTAGTAACCAAGGTCATTTGAGTATTGGTATTCTCGAACACTTTACAGGGCGCAGTTACACTTTCTTACAAATTGATTAGTCTCGAATGAGTTCTCGCAGAATTCGAGACGAACTTGTTTCATCCATAGTAACTTTCCGCGTTGCTAATTTCGATCCTCATATATTCGTGGCTGTGCTATTTTTGGGTACTATGCTGTACTCTTATTGGCTCGTTATATTCGCTAGCAAAACGATGGGAAAAGGCGGTGAGAAATTCATTCAAAGTTAAACAAGAGGAAACGGACATCACTGTGAGATATTTAAAAATGATACGATTGATATCTCAAGATATTTTTATATCCAAATATCAGTGATATTTATAAAATTGTATCATGCTGACCCAAATATATATTTATGATAGCTATTTATTTGTATTCTCATAAGTTATATTCATTTCGGACGAATTATTTACTATGGTTCTACACTTGCGCTAGAAACACAGTAGGAAACACTCTTGTCAAAGTCTTTTACTTACGATATGTGTTTAACTTGTATTTAATATATATTTTCTTGTATGTTACAAAATGTTAGATTTTTCTTATTTTTTACTTTTAATACAAATACCATTATTTTATAGTAAGTACACAAGGATATCATGTTTCAAGATTTTCCCTGTGACATTGATAAATCACAAGGAAATACTTAAGATCCATGGATGCAATTATATGATATCTTGCCATGCAATAATCACATACCAAATTTTGAAAAAATAAAATAAAATAAACGTGGTACTGTTGATACGTCTATCCAACTTCATGCCAGACCTCGACTGGCATCTTCAGTGGGGAACAAAAGCACAATTGGAAGATCATGATCACTTAATATTGAAGAATAATAATGCGTCTGACAAAATATCACGACATGACTGGCCAATATGTTATCAAACTCCGGTCGTTTTTCGCTCTTTACTGCAAACAACATTTATTGTAAACTTGGGTAGTATCCGGCCAAAAACTTTGCCATGAAACTTAAAACTGTGAGAAGCAGTCTTCAATTGCTCCACACCAGGTATTATATAACTACAGCACCACTGTCTCCTTAGGTAGCACTTCTTATTATCAATGGATGCGTGGACTTGTAGGTCGTCTTTAAATACCCTGCTACTATACTTTTGTTCGATTGTTTTGGTACTGACAGGTGTGGGAACACGACAGTCACTTTGAAACTATTGTATCATCATCATTATTATTATTATTATGAAATATCATTTTCGCCTGTCTAAATCACTGAACGCACTCTTCAATCCACACAAGTATTCTTTAGATGCTGTTCTTTTACTAATACTTTACAGTTGTTTGGAGGAGCAGATAAAATAAATAGCCTAATCTTGGCTACTGTACCTCGCGACGCAACAAACACCTCGACTACCTAGGTTATATTACGAATGCATCCATTATACGGTAGGGAAAAAATACGAAATTACAATAATTAATTTTTATATGGATTTTTATATATACGTCAAATAGTAGCCAATAATGTATGGTTTAAATGTTATTTTTTTTTTCATTTCGTTATGTTCATTGATTTTTGTTGAGGATATGAAAGGAAAACATGCAAATGTTGACTTCGAAATGACATTATGAGAAAATTGGCCGAGATATGTTTTTGACTACTGAGTATAACGTCTATAAAACTAATATTATTTAATGCAAATATAAAATAATTGTTAATTCAAACAAAATATAATTGTTTTCCCCAATTTTATCACTCTAACTACTTTATAACGAATGTTACGTAACGAAACCGAAGAGTTTTGCTACAATCGCGTGAGATATCGACAAGTGCTAATATATATTTCACAGCGTTAACTATAATTGTAACTGCTGTGGTGTTTATAAGAAGAGTTGACGTATCTGAGTTTAAATACACTTAATTTCATTTGTTACGAACTATGAGTGCCAAGTACCAAAAGTGCCTAGAACCACTCGACCGAACAAACGCTCTTAAAAATTAATAAATATATTTTATAAAGCAAGATTATTCCCTTGAACTATGGTTTTATTTGGGAACATTAAATTCTGATGTTCCTTGCAAGGAAAAAAACTGAATGTGGCAATGAACGTTTTCATAACGATGTGCAAAATTACGAATTGGGAACAAAATAAGTTGTTAAAAAATTTTGTAGCAGGACACTTTGTTATTATTGCTCAAATCCGTGCCCGTCAGAGAAATATGACGGTAATACTTTTGTCAAATCCACTTTAAAATTTTTCATAAAAAATATAGTTGAAAAACTGTTATTAATTAGAAAACAAATGTAAATCAATTTATTGTTCTGTAGCGATACATCTCGTTAACAACGAGACCATGTTCCAGTTTAACAACAATTATATTCTGCAAGACACAATACAGCTGAACCATGGCAAAATTTCAAACACCTATACTCCAACAGTTTGTTGTTATGTTTTATAATATTGAATATTACGAAAGAAATTAAGGAAATGACAAAACAATATGTTTGCTTTAGCCCAGAATCGAACATGTGGTTTTTGTTACTTATGCTTAAAGTTTACTGTAAATATGATTTTTAAAATCTTATATGAACTATATTACGTCCTTAATTCACGTAAGCTTTCACTCACGCGCTGTCGGTATGCACGTAAATTAACGAAACGTGTCTGTTAAATGGGTCACATTGAAGTTCGAGAGTCACTTTCCGGGAACAACAACCGTTACAGGTAGCGCATTCCGCTTATTTTTTTTGCAGAAATATTCCGTTACAATGCAATTATAGTACAAAAGAAACTGGTTTTTCTTTTGCCAAATCAACAAGTGATTAGTTACGTATTTTCTATTTCATTTAGTTATTTGTTTGTGACAAAAATAAAAAAAGCACGAATTTATTTATATACATAAAAGAGAAAACTGACTGGTATATGAAACTGCAGCCCTAACTACTTGACCTAGAACCATTAATTTTTTTTGTGTGATATTCTCTTATGTCGTAGGCGAACACTAAGAAGAGATTTTTTTTTTTTTTTTTTTCGATATTTGACCTCAAAGGGGGTGAAGAGGTAAAATGTGTTTCCGAAGAGACGTCGATAGAGCTCGGGCTTGACGGCCAATCGTCGTCATTTCTATTTTAATATGTCACACATAAGAATGCATATTAGCCAATTTCAGAATTTTTCGAAATTCAACATTTAAGAGGGTGAAAAGACCTTACATGTGTTGCCGATTAACAATCGATATCTATTGAATCCTTAGTGAAAAAGAGTTGGTTTTAACTTTAAAATGTTGCTTACGTAAATACCCAAAGAGGGTTTTTGGATTTTTTGAAATTAGACCCCCAAACCATAAAAAATGGGGAAAATGCCAATTGACTATCGTCGTAATTTTTACTTCAATTATTCACGTATGCAAATGTCTATGACAGGACTCCAAGACGTTTCGAAATTCTTTAAATAAGGGGGTGAAAATACGTGAAATGTGTTTTCGATTATTCCTCCATATCTATCGAACCAATCGTGATATTGAAGTGCTCTTGGCTTTAGATTGATACTTTTGTAAGTATCCCAAATACCGTTAAAATATATTTTTCGAATTCGGCACTGAAGAGGTAAAAAAATTAAGCTGTGTTTTCGATTCACAACCGATATGTATCGATCCTGTTGATTTTTATATGGCGACGTGATTTTTGTTTAAGATTGATGCTTACTCAAATACCTAAAAAGAAATTTCACGAATTTTCGGAATTCCACACCTAAGAAGGTTAAATGAGATGAAAAGTGATTAAATGTGTTCTTTATTAATCGTCCGTATATCTTGAACCTAGAGGACTATTTTCGTGTTTTTCAGGTCCAAGAGACACCAGTTAAGAAGTCTAAACGTGATACAAGGATATTCCGAAATTCAGTCTCTGAGGAGCTGAAAAGACCTGGAATGTGTTTTAGATAAATCTTCGATATATATCGAACCCATCGAAAGACATTAGGATATTTTGTTGCTTCAGGATGATGATTACGTAAATGACAGAAAAAGGGTTTTTCAGATTTTTCAAAATTCGATCTCTCAGAACTGTACTGAGGTGATATGTGATATTTTAATGAATGATCTAATTCGCTTTCAGAATTAGCTATCGTCGCGATTATCGCTTCTACTGGATACTTGAACAAATACCTAAGTAGTGAAATTAAAATTTTCCGAAATTCGATACTTAAAGGGGTGAAAAGGCATACATTTTGTTTTCTATCAGACGATGATACTTATCTAACAAGTAGAGTTACTGAATCGGTGTTCGCATCAGGATTATGCTTACGTAATTACCTTGTAATTTTTTTATTATATGTAAGATAACTTTATTAAGAAGAAAACATTGTTTGTGAACTTTCAAGGCAGACGATCCGAAAAGCAAGTACGACCAGCGAGAAATAACTTACACAGGAGTTTCTATATCGAGACGTTGTGTTGTACAACCTCTATGAGCCAGAATATTTTATTTTTAAAAGTAGTTTTCATGAATAATTTCGACGTTATGTGGCGTAGTTGTTTGTAGCTCCGATCTATTTTTCGGGAGGTTCTGGGGTCAAATTCCTTTAAAGTCTGTGAAATTTTGCATGTCTAACACACTAAAATGCAAGGAATATGAAATTAGTGCAATTGGGATGAAGTCCAAAAGTTGTGAAAATGGATTATGCAGTCCACTATGTTCCTCGTCAGCATCAGCCCACATCTCACTAACCTCTAGGTTGGGGCACCAAATACGTTCATATTTCAGCGAAACATCCCGCAAAAACTCCTTAACGCTAAGTTTCAAGTGAAGGTTTTAAAAAATAAATATGTTATTGAAGGCAACATCATCAATAGTTGTCCTCGAAGGAAATCAGTCTTAATACCACTTAAACTGCGTATTTCATTCGATTACTGTCACATAATTAACAGTCTGTAATTACCTCACAACGTCAACTTTGCTGTGACTATAGATAAGGCACAGTCGCTGTTACTGGCAGGGACAATCTCAAGACTGCTTTTCGCGTGGACAGCTATAACTACTTTCCTGCTGCAGAGTTAACTCAACTATAGGCGGTTCGGGATAAAGTGAGCACTGAAAAAAGCCCTGCTAAAGTTCTGTTTTCGGCTAATACGTATCTTTCCACGCGTAACGGCTAACGACGGGAAATTTCTAACCTCTCTGGACACGTAATTTTGATGTTTGCGCGTCTATGATAAATTGTACAGTCAGATTAAATCCATAAAGTTTGTTAAAAAAAAAGGTTTTATTAATTATATAAAATACAATATTGTCGATTTTGGTTGCTTTTATTTCAGTATTGTTGTATTTTAATAAGAAAATACACGGAACTATATTGCGTAATTTCGCTGCCAACCATACAAGCAGTGAAGCAACTAGTGTTAATGTTGAATTGTATTCAGGAATGGTTAGTGATATTTTTCAAAGGTTACATTTTTAGTGCTCACTTTATCCCGAATGACCTATAGCATATTTGTCATTCTAACGCTTGTTGACTGAACTACCTGTCTGGTGTACTAAGAGGGATCTGCTCTGAGAAATACACGCGAGAAAAGCCACGGGCGTACTGCTAGTTAACACATAAAGCAACAATCACATTTATTTCTAACTATAAAATTGTTGACATTTAAATATAGAGTCTTCTTGACCACTGTTCGTATTTCAAAGAAAATAGCAACAGATATTATCTAACTTAATGGAAGTTTCTATTGTATGATCACAACGATTTTAAGCAGTTTTATTATTTTCAAAAAGATTATTCAAGCATTATATAACAAATTTCAAATAAACTTTTATCGGTGACCAGTTTCTAGTATCTGTTGAACCACACTGTCAACTTTAGACTCGCATCATTATACCGTATAATAGTGTCGCGAATATCGGCCTGCCATAAACACGGCGCCGTAATCTCTGTTTATTTCCAAACACTATTATTTCGAGCATTTAAAGTTAAAGTTTAGAGTTTAAACTATATTAAACGAAGTTCAAAGGTTCTTGTAAAATCCATATGCTTCACATTCGAGCTTAAAATATTTTCTAACAAGTAGGTAATGCAAAAACTTGGTACACTGTTGAATATATGTTCTAAAAATTTGTTAACAGCATTCTGTCGAAAAAATACCTTTATTTAATTTGTGGCATCCTGCCCGAAAAAGTATCGGGATCGATATAGGGCACGGATTTTCGAATTTGAATATTGTGTTTAACAGTGACACTGGTCACTGGGTTTTGGATTACATTTTCTCTTCCCATGCATTCGCAAACGGCTTCATATCCACCTAACGACATCCCACACCGGCTCTGAAGATCAAAGCTGTTAACAATCATCCAAATTTGTTCACTTGATATGGATATGAATGAACGGTAATATAAAGCGATTTAGATTACTTGTTAGGATTGGGTATGATAAAAGTAGGTTTCAGAGCAGCATTTTGGTCACATAAACTATTTTTGATCATTTGATTTCTAGGAAGCAATGACCACTCAAGCTGTCCGGAATACCAGATTAGAGAACGAACTAATTTAATAATTCGCCCGTTCACTTACGTCTCTCGAATTGTGCTACTGCTACCACGCGGTGTCAAAAATAAATATGTATACCGAGTTATTTAATTTAATTTATTGTGTAAGCATCGTATTCGCCCAATGCGCTGGTCAGTTGGTATTTTACTATATTTAGTTGTCGAAAGCGGGTCCAGAAAAGAAAATTTAAGCAACCTACATGGTCGACTTTATCGGTATAGAGGCAAAGCTGTGAAGTGTAATAAATTAAAGAGTTTCATTAAAGGAGTGTATATACAATCTTTATGCCGTTTGAACATAAATAACTTAAATACAGTTGTTTGTATATTACGTACAACTTTATCACGCAATAGACACCTTTGGCCAAAAAATTTTAATATCTATAAATATGTTTCTAACATATATTTTGTACGATTAGGGGAACAGAAGTACCGGTACTTCACTTCGTGATTGACGCCGGGAATGTTGGAGTGAGTAGGGACCTAGGAGGCCTACAATGGTTTGTGGCAACATCGCGCCAGCAAACGGGCATCTGGGTGAACGACTGAGTTAAAATAGGTTTATACCCGGTCTGTTCCCGTGTAAACGTCGGAAATTCGCAATTAATGACAATAATTAATAGTTTAAAAAACTAAAATACACGCTGTAATAGAAAACCACACTAAAAATTACAAAATAATTTCATTAAGTTTTAAATAAGAATAGAGTAATTATCAAAAATTCATTCCATCGTATAAAAGCGTTGGGTGCTTTTCTCATACATATGAAGTCACGTCTTGGTGAAATTTCAAATCTTCCGCGCATATTTCACTGTAGTCATGTGACACGTGTTGAACACACAGACTAGTATATAACTGTTTATCGCACGCTCCTTCTACCCTATATTTATTCTTAAGATTTAAATAGACCACATTTCTTACCCTGGCGACTCAAAAGTAAAGCTTACCTCTATTTTTTTTTGCAACACTGTGGTTAGAGTCTCGTGTATTTTATCTTTGGTGTCAATAGAGAGAAATGAAAATCCCAATTATGAAACATGAACATTTAATTCAATTTTATCAAATACACTATATACCAATACCGGTCAGTTTGAGCGCTTTTGCGAGAATTTTTTATTGTGATAACTCACTAGGCCAACATAGAAATTTTGGGGGAAACTTTCTCGATGGAGTATGTTCAATGAATGCAGAAAATGAAATATATCATTACAGTAATATAAATCTTATACAATGCATGTTGAAACAATAAATTGTAATAATTAAGCAAAAATAATACCAAAACATTTATTAGTAGCCCACTATACCGCTCGGTTATTGTTCGCCTTTTTGCTTGTGTAATGAGCATATACGTGTCCGGTATTAGTTTGTAAGGTAGTTAAATTTATTGAGGAACTGAAACATCAATACATGAAAACAAATTAAGTGAAACATTTTAGTTTCTCGATTAGGTTTTATTTTCTTATGACTCTACTTTTACCAATATTCTGTAGATATAATATCTACAACAGGTGACATTGAGACACACGTGATTACCAGGCAGCCATACCACAACGTCCAACATAATATTCTGTCAATAAAATATTTTCAACTGTTGAGATCCGTCGAACGAGTGGGCCTGGCGGGCCAGACCATAACGATCAACACTCCGGGCGTTCAGGAAAGATGTACAGAAGGTGTGTCGTGGGCTGGGGTACAGTCCATTATCTAGCAAAACTTGGAAGATGTGTTGCAGAAAATTATGGTACGCAATACCGTTGAGCCGCCAGGGGAGGAAATGTGGCACAATCAAAATGCTGTGAACAATATCATGACTTTATATGTATGAGAAAAGCTCGCCACGCTTTTATACGATGGAATGAATTTTTTGATAATTTCTCAATGAAATTATTAGATAATTTATAATTTATATTTTTATAGGAAAATACAAAGTCGCATACGTACACTAACGCCTACCAACATGAATTATTCTTTCTTTTATATAGTTTGCTATAAATCCTGTATGTGTTGAGGTTATGGTAGACACATTATTGCGAGTGAGTAGTTTTGTGGGGCACATCGACAACGGAGTCATTAGCGTCCACACATTATTGTGTTTGCATATCAGCTGATTCACCCAGCAAGCAATCTACAATGTCCTGCACAAAATATAGTTTGATTCGAAACTGTTGGCTTTTCTACAACAGCATGGTAATATGTGGTATACTGCACTGATCTACACTACAATACACCAGATTCATTAAAACTGGTTGAATCAAACGAAGTTATTGAATTGTCTTCGTTTCTCGATATGTGTGCAAATTTTCAAGTTATTTGGACGTCTGGGTTGGTAAAATTACGTTGAAAGATTAAATTCTGCATTAAAACCATTTTATTTTATCATAGTGATACTGGTCAGGATACTAAGATAACATTATAAAATTATTGTATTATCACCGTTTCTCGATACGTGTGTAACATCTCCAGTTAATGGGGAGTCTCCAAGATGGTGGAAATTACCTAATTTAATTATTTTTATTTTATCCTAGTGATCCTGGTGAGGATACAAGGATAAAGTTATTTAATTATAGTATTGAAATCTGTCATCGATATCTTTAATAATTTTCCAATTAATAGAACGTCACTGAGTTGTTAAAAATTACACTGAAAATATAAGCCTCGAAAAAATCATTTTATTTTATTTTGGTAGTTCTGGTAAGGATAATAAAATATCTGTCATTGATACGTGTGCTAATTTTTAACTAATTTGGATTTTTAAGTTGGTGGAAATTACTTCGAACAAAAACCTTTGAAAGAACATGCACTGAACATTTTATTTTATCTTGGTGATCCTGGCCAGGATATTAGGATAAAGTTATTAAATTATTGTATTGTCATCGGTCCTTGATAAGTGTACAAATTTTTAATTTATTCGGACGCCTCTAAATAGGTGGAAATTATGTTTAAAGATTCCGTCACATACATACATAGATACAACTTAAGCTAATAAATGCGTGTTAAAAAATACTTTATCGTTCGTTTGGAAGTTTAGAATTAGTATAGTAAATAGAACGACTTAATCACATTTAGTATCAAGGAAATAAACGAGTGTACTTATTACCTAGAACACTTCTATGGCACCCTAGCGTTTACTTTACTGCGAATGGCCTTCTATGCAATTCTTTTATACCAGGTCACAGCATATTTAGATAAGTCAACGTGTTTTGCACAACATGATATTGAAAAGAAACTAATGGTCGCATCACACTCTTCCGTTTCAACGCTGACTGTAAGCTACGTTATTTGTATTTGTTTAAGTTGTCGTGGAGGATACTGTAAAATGTTTAGCATTAAGTAACCTTAAACACTTTCTAATTGATTATAATAAAATAATTTTGAAATTACTCTTTACATGTTTCTCTCAAATTAATTTTAAATGCACGCGGAACTGTTAAACCACTGGTTTCTTCTGCGATAACTTTCAGTCCTACTCTGACGATGTTAAAAACTCTAGTGCTCGTCCAGTAATTTAGGAGGAATTTATCGTGAAACATTTTCCTAATTCAAGTGGTACCTCCAACCAGTGGAAAACCAGTACATCTTTAGTCCCAGCATTTATATAATTACTTCATTATCTAGTGCTGCAAATTATTTTATTACCACTAATTTCCTAGTCATAATTTCAAACACAGTAAACTATCCACTTCCCTTCTATTGGAAAGTTGTCGAGAAATATGTCAGGTATAGACTCTTCACGATAAAATGACCACTGCTTAAATTTTTCTTACAGTCATTCTGCGATCAGATTTACTATTTTTAACGTGAAAACTACCTTAAAACTAAAAACCATTGTAAAAGTTTCACCACCCTCAAAAACTTAAAACCTTTGGCTCCATTAAAATACATTTATGGATATAAGTGTTGGGGAGTGCTCATTTTAAAGTGCACAGACTATAGGCACATAGGCCAGAAAGTCCCCAAGTGGACGACAGTACATCACTTGTCACTGCCTCCATGTATTAGTACTGCACGTAGGCTTCAATGTCCACAAAATCGTTTATTAAAACAATGTTAGTCTTAATTCACTCATATCTACACAAAAGTATTATAGTTGAGGTGACGCTGATTCGTACGACGCCTAACGTGGGTATCTACTACTTCAATTAATTAGTATAATTATTACCATTATGATTTTTATCTGGCTCACTGCTGGAGATTAATATTTTTGGGTCGTTACAAGTAACAGGACGTAACACAAAGTTTGCAATCAGTGACGTTTTTATTTGCTAATTGTAGTCAGTCTTAATTTGCTATAGAAATATTTTACAACAGCCAAATATATAAATTCATTAGAATGTATTTTATGTAATATATTTTAGACTGTAGGAAGCTTATGTTTAAATCAACATTTTCTTTATATTCGAATAAGAATTAATATTTTATATGAATCACTGTGCATGGTAAACTACGTAACAATAAATGTTTAGTGACATTTAGCTATGTTTCGTCTGCAGATATTCCTACTGCGGTTAAGAAACTCTAATGCCAGTGTAGTGAGTCGTATTTGACTTGAAAACCACGTGCTACTAAAAGGCAGCTGTTGTACAGTGAAGGTCTTTTGAAGGTCAATGCTATAATATGATGGTAGTTACAGCCGGCATAATGATTTTTTGAACAGTAAATCTAAGTGTGAAAACTAAATTACTGACAACCGAGAAGAGTTTCTTTTGCTGTGAGCAAAACTGTTGACTATATATTGATGACATTTTGTGTTAAAGTTTACATTCAGTATGTCTTAACAGCATTATCGGTCCCGATTGGTATCAGAACTTTTCCATTATTTCTTGGGTAGAGCATTGTCACAGTGGTAGTGTTATGAACGTTATACTGGCGCTGGGAAGAATAGCCTTTTCTTTTTTGTTTCGAATTCACTTATTATATCCTTCGACTTAAAATTTTAATTTAACAATTAATAATGAATGCGGTATTTCATTATGCAATAATAACATAATCTTCGATCAGAATGTTGTAAACCATAAACATGTAAATTTAAATGCGTCGTAACGTATTTATATTCATATTCTAGTGTCCATACATACGAAACTCAACAAAGAAAATCCGTTTTGCTGTTCTGACGGAGTTTAAACTAATATCTGTAAACTCTCATACTAGTAATCTTGGTATGTTTCAAAGAAACATGTGTTAATAATGAGCATCATGAAGCTCCTACTGTGGTCCACTCCTAAAGTTCACATGTGATGATATTACTTAAAAGCAATATTTTTGGTTACATATGTGAGTTAAGGGTTAGTATGTTCGTAAACATTATCATAACTAAAGAAACAGACCAACTTGAAACATTAATATCCCGCATAGTCATACTTATGTTCAGATGGGATTACAGTTGATGTAGTGCCAATTTAAGTTTCATAATGGAGTGTTTCCGTTAAAATTATGTTTCAAAATACGAACGTCAAACAGAATTCGTTCGCAGTTCTCTATTAAGAGCTCCGCCTGGTCAGAGCTGTCTTGCATTTTACGAGGCATGAATACATTGGTGTTATAGGCGTGACACTGACAAGGATTTCAAACGCGCAATTGCTTGTCAACCCGAGCTGCTAATTCTGTTTTGTGTCCTTACGTCGTTCCTCCGTAACACTTTCAGCAGGTATCTCATCATTTTACTTCTCCGCCGCTTTTATTTCACTACAAGTGTGTGCGAAAATAGGTTACATTCAGAATTGTTTTCTGAATGGTGATATTAAATATGTTTCGATAGGTTTACTAAACTACGTAGCTTCACCCACATTATTGGAATGATATTTTTAGGGCGAAATTAATGTGCCCAAAACAGGCCTTAAAACACATTACTGGGACAAACCAGAAGTGTTACGAATTTATAATAGACCAAGATAAGTTGCAAATGTTTATTATATATTCTGTTTCTTCTGTCATAAAACCGAATAAATAGCAGAAGAAAAAAATATAATCTCTATGCGAAATAGGACAAATTAAAAAATTGTTACTCCAAATCGTAGTACTTAATGACTGTGCATTGAAATGTGCAATTTACTGAAACTGTGTAGTCCTAAAAAAGTAAGGAGAGTAGTATTTTTATATTACAGCACAATAAGTCAGAGAAGGGTGCTTTTAATCGTTTATTATACACTTAACTGTGATTGACATCTACTAAAAAAGCAAAATAGCATTTACAGAATTAACTAAGGAGCTAAATAATTACATTAAAAATATTTACTTTTTCTGATCGCAAAGATGTATATTTTGAGTCGCAATTTTGACGGGAAATGAGCAGGTACGAAAAGTAGCAAAGAAAATTTCGGCAAAGACAATAATGATTTCGACAAGGATTTTATTTTTGACGTTGTTCTCTAATGCTACTCTCAAACATAGCACTTTAATTCCTAATGTATAAGACGAGACATTTTAATAGAAAAATACAAAATTATAGAATGTAAATACATAATATGCTTGTGGATAATATGTCATTATGTTAAAAGTTAAAATTGTTCAAGTGTTATGCCACTATTTTTCTCCAAATTTCGTTACATTTTGATGCGTGCTCAAGGCCCAAGAATAACTCACTTTACCTTCCGGTAACACTGTTATTGAAGCTGTTACAATAAAATTATCTTTACATAAAGAACGGAATATTTCGCAAATTAAATACCAAGCATGCTAGAATACTCTGCTCTGTATATAATCTTCGTTTATTGTGTTCCACAAAATGTCTGCAGTTGTGCAAATACTATAAAATAAATACAACAAATGAGTTGCACGCTATTATTTTTAACTCCGTGGGTTGTGTACTTTTTCCTCCAAGGACTTTTATTTTGCGAGCTGCAGCTCGCGCGTCAAGTCACAGCCTGTGATTGCGCCTGTGATTTTTGCGTCCGCGGTACACGCCGAACATAGCCGAACGGGACTTTGAAATATTTTTGGCTCCACGAGTTCGTTCATTTATTCTGAACAGCACAGCACATTTTATACTTCAGTGTAAATTAATGACAGCTTGCAGAGTGATATACGTAATTATTCCTCTCACTTAAGCGACAGGTTAGTCACGAATCATTTCGCAACATACCCAATCAAATGCTCTCGCTTTGGTGGCACAATTTCGAGGTCAGCTCGGACGATCAATAAAGGAGTGACTGTATCTCGCGGGCTCCCGAATTCACCGTGATAGGTGACTCTTACGTGCGCTGCGTGTTTGCCTATGTACGCAGGCGTTACATTAGTTTACCAGCCAACCATACCCGAAGTGGACTTTAACTTTTTCAACCGCTCAAATATTCTGAATATTACTGTACATTATGGTCTTGTATACAAAGCGATTCTCTTACATACAAAAAAGTTGCAATGCGACAATATTCATACAATTATCTTGGAGTAGATAGCTGTATCGTTTGAGTGGACACCTGTTCTGACGTACCCTAAAATAACAGAAATAAAGATAACATGTTAGATATTAGCAGATAAAAATAGATAAAATGATAGTGTGTCACAAATTCTTCGTACCTGGTATTTGATTATAGATCTACATATCATGGTGAGATTTAAAATTATATTACCAACCCAATAAACAACTGCAGGTGTTCGTCTGTACTTAAACCTCCAAACTTGAATAATAGCACGCTTTCTCCGGCTGATTTATCACGTTCAAGGAATCAGATTCGAAACAAGAATCCCGGTTTTGATATTCCTGATTCCCGGACCCTGCCGTCCAGATTTCGGTTTTCCAGAGTCTGTAAATTCGTTTATCATAGAAAACATTTCTCATTTCCAAGTGTTACACGTGTCACGAAAAAAACTGCAATAACGTAGGGTTTCTAACTTGTTTCAGATTTTGTATCTTCCATACAGCAAACTTAATAAAAGGGCCAAATGTAAATTATACTGTTGCATCATCAGTTTTGTAGACAAAATCAGCTCACGCGATCAATTTCTTTTATCAAAATGTATGAGTTGCAATACTTTAACATAATAATATTTTATGGTCCCTCTTTTTTTTTAATGGTGTTGCTTCACAGACATTTTAGGCAAGTAGACAATTTTTTTCTTAATAGTTGTTATATTAGTGTTGTTATATCAGTGAATTTAAATAAGCGTAAACAATGTAACAAACTGAAGAAGAATGATTTTCGACAGTTGGTGTGGATGTTTTCTTCCTTTAATTTAAAAAGTGTTTTATTTAACTAAATATTGTAAGTCATCTATGTCGCAATGAACAGTTCACTCGTGACATACAAAAACTTTTTATTTCCAAAGCCTTCCCTGAACATAATCATATCGCTTATATTTCCTCATTTATGACTATAGAAATGTATACAAACTAAATAAAAATAATATGCTGCTCACATATGCATGCAATTTTGTTTAATAAACTATAATAAACACAATCCACAAGATTTTTACTTGTGCATCAACTTTTATAAAGTAAGTTATGGCCGAAAGTAACAGCAGAACATTGCAACTTTAAACTGACAAAAACACCCAAACAAGACACCGAAAAACAACACGATAGTAACTTCAGCCCCTATTTTAGCTACGAGACAGCTCCTCAGTCTTGTTTAAGACAAAGTCAAAGTAACAAGGTCTGCTAAAAATTGTCTGGTTTCGACATACATCAGAATTTTTTCACCCGTTTTTACTTTTTCTTATATGAAATGGTACCTTACATAAGTATGGTTGGATCCTTACATAAGTATGATTAGAACCTTACATAAGTATGGTTAGAATCTTACGCGGACGCAGTATTTCCCTTCGCTGGATCCACTGTAATAACATGGACGTAGAATCCACGGGTATCGTGGAGGTCTGGACCCTCGCTGGGGCTTCAAGGACCCAAACTGGAATTGAGATGGACACCCATTGAAAGAATGATGATTTCTATAGGCGGTCAGAAATATATTTGTTGAGATGTTTACTGTTTCTCTTATTAACTTAAAATAACAACTGTGTTTAGTTTGTATTATTTCTTCCTAAACATTTGAAGACAGTAGAAATTTAAACTTCTAAACAAGTGACACGTTAAAAATGTCTGCGAATTTTTTAATGCACATAATAATATTTTGTAAGTAATTTGTTACTGAGAAAGTCTTACACACACCTAAACTATCAATCAATTATTTATTGAAGAAGGCTAAAGAGTAACTCATAATATTTTATGCCGCTGCCTACATTTACGGTAAAGTGTACACTTTTGAAGTCAACATTTTCAATAATATCGCTACCAGTTCACAGCACCCTACGGGCTTACTACGTATCGAGTAAACAACGGGTTAGCAGCCTGTTGTAAACTAAGATTATCTACTTTTGTATTTTCTTAGAAATAACTATCACAAAGGGCACGGCGTCCCACCCACTTGTCGTCTGGCAGGTGACTCACCCGTCTAGACAAATGGGCGACGGTGCGGTTGAGAGTGTAGGGTGACTCAGATGTTACAAGCACAACAACATAATGCTGCTACTGTCCACTTAGCAACACTGCATCAGTATTTGAATGTGAAGTGATGTGAGCAGTGAGCAGTGGTGTAGTGCGTCGGCGATCAACATGAACAAATCTACCATGAACAAATGGCTTAAGTCATATGGAAAGGAGTGGAAAACAACCTTAGTAAGTTAACACAGTACGCATTAGTAATAAGGATTTAAGAATTATTCGATACGCTAAAACAATATCTTCATTAAATGACGGCGGTATACAGATTTGTTAATTATGAGATGAGATGTTCGGGCGGCTTTTAAGGGCGTTCCAGTGGGTAATATTAATTATTTTTTATTTGTTTCAGATTATGCCAGTTTGTAGACAATGTTTCCGAGCGTAATTTTTTCTCACGAATTTTTCAACTTGCTTAGATTTTCACAATGACATGCCAAAGTCTAAATCTGCGTTTTACTTGAGCATGCTAACAGCAAAAACCAACAAACTTACAAACATAAAGAAATGAAACAATTCATAGTAAAATGACATGCTATGGGCTAAATGCTGAAATTAGTTTAAAGCAGTGACAACACATTTTTGTAGTTTTAAAAAAAAAAAATTCTGAAAACTAGCAAAAATTCCAAAAAATTTGGAAATGTTTTAAGTACATAAAACTGTCACTGTTTTTTATTATTTCATTAGCGTATAGCCCATAGCATGCTAATCTACATTGCGAATTATTTCATTTCTTTATGTTTGTTGGTTTTTGCCAAAAGCATGCTCAAGTAAAATGCAAAGTTTGACTTTGACGTGCCTTTATGGGAAAACTATACGGCCTAATTATTTTATACTAAATTACACTTTGCATTCACTCCACAATACTGTTCTCAGTGCGGTATTCATAGTTTCACTATAAGCACTAGCTTAGTTGATGCGATCTTGTTTGATATCACCATGGCGATGTTTAGGATGTAACAACACCATGACACACCATCGCTCCTTGAGATCATCTCAAGCAATCGCAAATAATGGCCTTGACGAAGGTGTCTCATTTTCCTGTGCTATCATGTTTATAGTCACTACTTGAGCTCTCCTTGCACGAACCACATTTACAAGTTTTCAAGACATTGTTTAATAACGCAGACAAGACAATCTTTGACCTTCGAGTCACAAAAATGCAAATAAGTCTTAATCCCATCACGAAGCACGAAACCTGTTTCATTTGTAATAATATTATCTTTAACAGTCAAATTTCGTAAAACAGTTCAGTGTATATAAAAATACATTATTTTCGTAACAATTACCTTAATTATTTTTCCGTGTGACATAACGATTAAACCTGCTTGATTGACGCAAATTCGATAAAAATTTGAAATATATATATATATATATATATATATATATATATATATATATATATATATATATATATATATATTGTTAGAATTAAATACGACATATTGGTCTGACAAAAATTATGATTGCTTATAGCGTACAACATTATTGTAATTCTGTTGGCCAAAGGTTTGGTAATACTCTATCTTCGTAACAGTTTTTATCAGTAAAATATCTCATTAAGCTATATAGTATTTTTTAAAAAATTCACATTCAATGAAAGTTTTTCACTAAATGTTATGTAATGGTAAGACAGTGAGCTTTACCAAGAAATTATCATTTCTCTTATTTCGTCAAGCTTTTAAAAGGGTTTGTTGTTAGCTTTTCTAACCTTTTGCATTTCAACCATACCTTAGTACTGTTTAATATTCGGTGAGATAACAGTGTTGTTATGTGCTATAAAGACGTGTAAAATAACATATATATTTTCGGGAATTTTACATTTCATGTAAGCATAATTCTCAAAATTAAAATACATAAAATTTAATTTTTTACAAATGTTTTTATAATTACAAAACATATGCAAATATATTTTTAAAACTGTGTTCAACTTTTATTACAGCAGTGACCGTGTGAAATTAAATATATAATTGAATGTGTAAGAATACATTAACGTAAAGTAATATTTCAACTACATGCGTAGTTTCATTTGAAAATACTCATTAAATTAAAACAAATGTTGGTTCAGTATGCACGATATAATAGTGTAACATTTCCACTACCCTAGATTCATTTAACTTGTGTATATTTACATTGACATAGTGAGTGAGAAGACAAAAATTATAGGAAAATATTACGTATTCATTTACTAATTAGAACAGTTTTAATCTATTCTGTTAGGGGCGGTAAATGTCGTATCGATGGGTACAAGTACCTGTGATATACTGGTAGCAATTCACGAGGGGGAGAGTGGTAAAGTTAGTTTGACTTGTGAACTATGATATCCGTCACATATCCAGTCAAAGTCAATCTATCTCTCCAGCGTTGTTGCGATGATTGACAGCATATCCGTAAGATATTTCCTAGTCTTTTTCTCCTGCGATCTAACAGGTTTCCTTATTGGTGCCTCAAAGCAATAGAAGTAAAACCAATATTCTACTTCTTAACACCTTTTCGCCACATCTTGTCAGTGAACTGGGTTCCCACATCAGACAATACAAGCAATTGTTGAACAACTATGGTTAATAACCAACATCGTTTTTGTCAGCTAGCTGCTTAAAAATACACAATGTGTTCCGATAAGAAGGATTGCCGTAGTAAATTAAAGTGTTGTGCTCAGCTAGAAGATGCTAAGAATTATGTTAACTAAACCTAATGTTGGTAATTCTGCGGGCATTCGTTACGTAAAAGGAAACGTAAATGTCAATAACGGAGCAGAATGTTTAACGTGAAGTGACAAACTGGTTAGGATTTGCAGTCAATTCATTTGGTTTCATAATAGTAGCATAAAAATGGGAAGCCAAGGACAAGGGCTCGGGGCTTATATGTAAGTAGGTGACGTCTGTTGACCTTTGAACCTGACGATGTCACAGTGGCCATATTGAATGATGTCATGGCGGTCATCTTGGATTTGAACTTGACATTTGACCTTGATCTTTGTCCGCCATCTTGTGTCCATCTGCCAGCTTGTGTCTATCCGCTATCTTGTGTCTAACCACCATCTTGTTTACATACTACTTTTAATTGTCACTTGTTGTTGGGGGCCGACATCTACTTTAGGTGTGCTCGTGAATTCTCGACTACCTTCGACTAAACCTTCGGAAATCGCCACCAGGGGTGCTTCGACTTGGTTCTCGAGTTGGCTACCAACGTCACAGCTGTCGCCACCATTGTGTAGTTACCAAGCTGGCTGCTAAAGGTGCTGCTGTCACCGCCATATTAGTTCCCGAGGTAGCCATCACTTAATCGACTTGGTCTTCGTTTTCAGGTACATACACACTCTGAGGAACACCTGCAGACTGTGTGTCGACGCTGGAAAACAAGGGGTTTATACGCTTTGTACCTCGTCTTCTGTCCCGGTCGATATGAAAGAGCCATACACTGATCGGCTGCGCGGGTAAGAGTCTGTTCTTATTGGTTAATGCTTTCCTGAGATAACGTTTTTGTTGAAAATTTACTAATTTCTTAATTACTTATAACCAAATGTTTTTCAATTCTATCCTTTGCTGGATAAATACATATTTGTAACTAACTATGAATGCCGATTCTTTTATTTTTCTTTTAATTTTGTTTGTTTCCTGTATCAGTGGATTAGTTTTTCCAAGGCATGTTCTGCTAGTTTAGATTTTTGAACTTCACCCTTCTTTACATTATTTTTGTCTTCTTTTATTCGTGTAGAAAGGTGCCTGCCAGTCTCTCCAATGAGCCACATTCACAGGGGATTCATTACACACAGTTATGAGTTTGTGACTTGACCGACTGAGGTTTTACTTTTGTAACCATGTTATCATGAAATTGTCTAATTTGAAAGCTGTTTGGAGTCTATATTTATTACCCAATCGTCTTAGTTTTACCGAGAGGCCACGAACATATGGGATAACCGGAGTTCCCATATGTTTTCTGGTTGTTTGTTCATTTAGGCCTAGATATGTAATGTTTGGTTTTATATTTCGTTTTGTGATATAGACGGGAAAACCATTTGAAGCAGTTCATTTTTAAGTGTAACATGTCCACGTGCTACTGCTGGTTCGTATGAGCAGATTATTTCAGCTCGTCTAGCTAAAGTGAGGATAATGCCAGTTTTTGTGCTCGTAGTGTGCTTGGAGTTGAAATACAGGTATTGACCAGTATGTGTTGGTTTACTGTGTACTATTGTGGAAACAATTTACTTTTCTTTAATTACTAGCACATCTATAAACGAAAGTTTGTTGTTGATTTCTGTTTCGTAAGTAAATTGGATTGATGACCTTAGCGAGTTGAGTAAATGGGCGAATTACACAAATTTCGGGCCATGTTGCCAAACCAAAAAAGGTGTCGTCAACACAGTGCAGCCACGCTTTAGGTGGTGTGGTGATTTCATTCCGCACTTCGTGCATAAAAGGAGCCTCGGTGGCCGAATGATCAGACTATTCGCCTCCCACCAAGGCGATCCAGGATTGATTACCGACGGTGTCGGTCCCCGGAAACGTGCCGGACGATGCCGTTGGTTGGAGTGTTTTCTCTCCATCTCCCGTTTCCCCCGCCCTTTCATTCCGGCACTGCGCCATACTCACCTCGTATCACCCCTCACCAGCGCAGAAGTCCTCGATGTTCAGCGCTGACCAAAATCTCCCACTCATCCAGTAAATAACTCCCAGTACCGATTTGATATTTTAATATGCACCTAATAGTACAATGTAATCTATATATATATATATATACATATATATATATATATATATATATATATATATATATATATATATATATATATATATATATATATAAGGAAGTGCCCCACTCACCGACTGACTGACTCATTCATTCATTCATCATCAACGCCCAGCCCAAACCACTGGACCTAGAAATGTGAAATTTTAAGGGAAGTTATTCCTTGTGGCGTAGGCGCGCATTAAGAAAGTAAATTTTGAAATTCGGCTATTAAGGTGGTGAAACGGGGTGAAATGTATTTTTTGCAAATCTTTGATATTTCTCGAACCCGACGGGCTATCGTCGTCTTATTCACTTCGTTAGGTCGCAAATACAAATGTCTAGAAACAAATTTCAGGATTTTTCGAAATTTTTATATCAAGGAGGTGAAAGGCCGTTTAATTCGTTTACAGTAAATCCTTTCTTCCTCTTAAACCACCTGAGATATCGAAGTGATTTTTTCTTTAAAATGAAGCTTACGCAAATACCTAAAAAATATTTCAGGATTTTTCAAAATTCGTTTTTGAAAGCCGGTAAAAAACCCCGTTTTTTGATTAATCAGTCGTATCACCTAAACCGTTAGAGATATCGAGGTGGCTTTTGTCTTATAATTAAACATAAGTAAATACCTAAAAAGTGATTTAACGATTTTTGGAAATTCATCCTTGAAAGCCTATAAAAAATAAAACGTGTTTAAGAATAATCTTTCATAACACCTGAAATAGTTCAAAATTTGTTTCCTTTTTATTTCTTGCTTATAGTTAAACCGCTTTGAACTATAGCCTGTACACGCAAAATAACTCTCATGGCCTGTCTTGAATAATTTGTAGTTAAGTATGTGGAGTTGCGGTTTTTTTTTTTGCCAACCCACCATAAATAAAACCTCTTTGAACTGTAGCCCGTACATACGAAAGTATTATTACGGCCTGCCTTGAAGTATTCACTCGGGTATTGTACAAAGTTTGTGGTGTGGGAGGGGTGGGG
Organism: Medauroidea extradentata; assembly: GCA_003012365.1. Lineage (NCBI taxonomy): Eukaryota > Metazoa > Arthropoda > Insecta > Phasmatodea > Phasmatidae > Medauroidea > Medauroidea extradentata. Next base: position 29,610 of record PNEQ01018147.1, on the reverse strand, counting down.
TTACGGGTTCGTATCCTGTGCAAGTCTTTGCGATGGGCCATGACATGACATCATACGAGCATATTGCGTGCGCTCTTTTCACTGAGCTAAGACAATTTATAGTTCACTGTTATTGAGTACGCTAGCTGTTAAAATGCCTTCATCACATATTTTATCCAGAGTTACTTATTGTATTACATAATTTCACGCGGGCAAAGCCGCGGCCGGGTAGCTATTTTGTAGATAAATAAAGATGAATTAAAAACAAAGATGTTCTGCAATTAAAGTACCCTCAGCGTAGTGGACTGGATAAAGCTGTTTGTATATGTTGTTATAAAGATATACTGAGAATATAGTAACACCATCAATTATTACGTTATTAAAATTTAGTTACTCTTTTCTATAGTACACGCGGGCGAAGCCGCAAAGGGACAGCTAGTGTTTCTATAAGGAAACATTGCCGGTTATTCACTATATCCTTCATTTATTAAATGAAAACTAATATTGATAACAAAAGAGGTGACGCACACAAAACCTCTTAATCAGTAAAGATAACCGAACGGTTATTTTGTCTTCAGACAACACTTCGAGCGACACTCAGCTATCTAGCTTGTATGGCGAGCGCGTGGAGAGCGCATGACAATAATATACCACGCATTTCACAGCTGTAAACAAGAAAACGGCTAGATCTATTACGGTGGGGTTGCTTTTAAAAAGAAAAATGCAGCTAAAGAACGAACAACTTTCTCGCTTTCATTCCCCATCTAACTTCAATTACAAAAAAGTTTCTCTCTGACAAACTATTTTATGTTTCACATTGCTAGAAAACACACGTAACATTCGAAAAAAATTCTGTACAACTAACAAACGTGAAATTAGTCTTAAGATTTCTTCGTTGGCGTCCAGATATATGGAATTACACACCATAAAAATCTGGATACGAGTTTGCTTTCGATTCGAAAGTTATGATGTGAGATATTTAAGGATACACGAAAACAGTACGAAGTTGCTTTCAACTATTTTCAACCCCTTTGAATGCTGTAAATGATAAATCAAATATATCTCCCGAAGCGCGTTTCGACGCTGTACAAAATGCAAAGTTAGAATTGGAAAATTTTGGGATTTTTGGCAGCAGCGCGCGCCGAAACAAGGACAGTGTTAACGGTAGTTACCGTGCATTGGAAAGAGAGAGAGCAGATGTCCATATAACCCTGTACTGCAATCTAAGCTTGAGATTCTCTATAGCAAGCTGTAGTCAGTTTCGCAGTTTTAAACTTTAAATGACAACTTACTATCGTGCTATGATGCATCGTTTTGAACTAATAATCCAGTCATTTTAGGTTTGAACACAAAGAAAATTTTGTTCTGAAATTTGGCAGAGACCTTCTTTTGGGTGTTAGAAGTTGTCCCTGAAAAGCCCCATCTCTCAAATGCCAGCGTCATACTTTTTTGGAGCAATAAATGCCTAAGTACTACATCATGTGCACCTTGTCGTGTATCATATCCATAGCGTGTAAAGTATTCATTAGAAATTTTATAATTAAGGTAAAGTATAGAGAAAATAGTACTGAGTAACATAACATTCATAGTTGTGATGAAATACACCGCAAAACAAATATTTTTTTTTTAATCCAACTCTTGGTAAAAATACTAAAGCATTTTAAATTACACATAATATGTTACCAATAGGTGGAAATAGGCTTTGATAAGAGTTTTTTTATAATTCTGAGAGCTTTCAATTGATGTATTTACCAGTCCTGTACGATAATAAATGACTGAGATAATCAGGATGTAGTACAACTTCTTCGCAACAATATTAGATCGAATAGCTTGTTGCCTAAAAGTAATTACACTTGTTTTATAGGAAAATTATTAATGTTGTTTGTAATGTTGGCACATAACTTCCTTGTTATTTCAAAAAAGTATCCCTGACATTCAAAGTCCACCCCTTCTCCCATCTATCCGTTATGGATTTTTTCCTTCCTCCAACACACCTGCAAATATACAAATAGTGTTTATTGCTGCTTTTCTCTATTCCAGGATTCTAGTCAGTCTGTCGGCAACTAGGCGACAAGTGAGGATCTACAACAACGCAACAATGAAAAGTTGTTAGTGAATATACGCCTTTTGATGTATTCGTGTGTTGGGATGGATTCCGGAAAGTGTTTTCTTTGTGACTGTGAATTAAGCAGTGGAAAAACAGTTGTGGTAACCAGATTGCTACTTGCCAGAAGAGAAATGACGACAAATCAGACGATCTTCAGACAAAAGAGTGTGTTGTTGTTCATGCCTCGTGTCGAAAAAATTACACCAGGAAATCATCCATACTGAAAGATATTAAGATATGCCAAGCAAATACATCCCGTGCGAGTGATAGTGTAAGCAGCTTTGCTTTACGTTCTACTTTGCCAATTTTCAACTTCATTGTAGACTGTTTGTTCTGTGGGAGAGAAGCAACTGAAAGGATGGAGACGAAGAAAGAAAAGAAGTACAGGAAGGTAATTTATCATGTAAGGACACTGGTATTTCAGGATACATTGAAATTTAGGTGTCAAGAAAGGCTGGATGAACGGGCGAAAATAGTTCATGCTCGAATTGACAGCGTCAAAGATCTTATCGCTTCTGAAGCCAAGTATCACTCAGAGTGTTACTTATGATTTTTCTCCTCTACATCCTCTGGGGCAGGACGTGGCCGTAAAGAAGATAGTGGCTAGAAGGAAACATATCAGCAGTTGAAGGACAATATTGAGAGCAATAATGAATGCCAATTCTTGCTTGACAACTTGGTAAAGTATATGGAGTCAATGTCAACATCGTCTTCTTCCATCCCTAAAACCTACGGTCGCCAGTACTTAAAGGATAAGCTGAAAGCCGACTATGGTCATGAAATTATCATCACAGACATTCCAGGGAATTCCAGTGTAGTGAATTTTAAGGAAACAGCTGACCAGCTTCTTCAAGAAAACTGGTACTCAGAAAGGAGAAAATCGTTGGCTGACGAGCGCCTGAGGATAATAGAGACTGCAGCAAAAATCATAAGGGAAGATATTCGCCAAATGGTGTACGATTGTGAAGAATATCCTGCAGCGGACATTTCTTCTGTTACTAAATATAGTATTTTGCCTGAAAGCCTTAATACCTTCTTGCATACGGCAATCTCATCTCGAAAGTCACAATCAAAAGTTGTCACAAAGAAAAAAACCTGCAATAGGGCAAGCAATAGTATCAGCACTTAGACCACGTTCATTTGTCCCTCCAGTTCTTCTTGCAGTTGGAGTGTATGTTCATAGACAGTATGCTGCTAAACAGTTGATGCAGTTTTTTTAGTGGTCTAAGCTTTTCAGTCAACATGGCTGATGTTCACAGGTACGAGTACTCTGTTCTTCGTGAAAAGCAACCAAACAAGAGTGCAGAACAGTACATTCAGTTTTGTTTCGACAATGCAGATTTTAATATCAAATCATTCGATGGTCGCAATACCTTTCACTGCATGGGAGGAATAAAGTGCACTGCTCCAGCAACTAATACACCAACATCTCCAGTTCCAAGAGTTCACGAGGTTCCGAAATCAGACTAGTTTGATATTTCATGGTACAAGAAGCTCACTTACTTTGGGTTAAAAACATTAGTATTAGGAAACTTAGTGTTGACTCTCTCGATTCTTTCGTGTGTGCGTCAGTGTTGGATACACTTTGGTTGTGCGGAAGGTGGTCAGGTGTGAGTTCACCTCCTTCATGGAATGGCTACATGAAATCATCAGTGTGTGCCCCTTCTGATGACTTTCATACCACAGAAATTGAAGCTTTGCCATTCATAAATCTGGAGTCAAGTAACCCATCCACTATTTACACAGCACTGAAATTCGTCTCAAAACAGTGTGAACAACAAGGTCAAAAAAATTGCTTTGTGACCTTTGATCAGCCGCTGTATGCTAAAGTTGTGGAAATAGTGGCATCGGATAAGAAAGGAGAATTGCATAATGTGATTGTGCGTTTGGGAGGTTTTTACCGCCTTATGTCGTTCCTTGGTGCAATAGGGCACATCATGGCAGGAAGTGGTATAGAGGATCTGTGGGAAGAAGTGTATGCCAAATCAGCTATTACACATATGATGTCTGGATGTGCATACTCAAGGTAGCCTATTAGTCTTTTTTTCGACTGTGTAAATGTACACCTTTCAAAGCGTGTACACTTCAATGAATCTTTCTTTCTAGGTCTCTGTGAACTCACTTCCTCACACAACAGGCACTCGGTACAATGTTGCTGGAGCAGTTGGATGAAGAGTTGGTGAGTGAGGGAAATGAAATACGGACTGTATTCCTACAATTTGAGGAGCACACTGTGACAGTGGATGACTTGCTGTTATCTTCTTCCTTGACAAAAGAGCATGTGTTTATTGAAGATCACATTGAGTGAAAAATCGCGCACAGGAAAATTATGGTTCGAGTTTTTTCGACAGGTATGTACAACAGTGCATCGTATATACTAATGTATTGGTCTCATTTTTTTTTTTTTATTTTGTACTTACTAAAACCATGAATTCCAGGGAAGAATCGTGCACATGTTTATTCGTGCTGATAGATCTGGTGACTGGCAGCTTCATCTTCACAGCATTAAGCAGATACTTCCACTATTTCATGCCTCTGTATATTCGCACTATGCAAAGTCAGCACATTTTTATGTTCAAAAAATGGAAGAGCTTCCAAACCGCCTGTCTTCCTCAGAGTTTTCCAAATTTGTCAAGGATGGATACTTCACTATCCGGAGAGCTCACGAATTTTGGTCTGGAACATTGTCTGACATGGCAATAGAGCAGAACCTAATGAAAGTTATGAAGGTGAAGGGAAGGCTTACACATGGGCGTGGCTTTACTGACAGTGTTCTTGTTCAGTGGATTCTTTATGTTCCTGGTTGTGCTAAGCTTTGTGATGCACTGGAGAAGCTGAGCGGCGCAACTAGTTCATGTTCAGGGTTCAGTCTTGTTACGAGTAACTTTCTAAGCTATACATTTATTGTGTGCTTAACTAACATTGGCACATTTTCTGTAATTTATCATTGCTGACTTCTGAAGGTTCCTGTATTAATTACTACATTTTATTACAGAGCAGCATGTCGAGTTGAGAGATAGTCGCCGATCAAGAGATGGCCGCGGTGTACAAATCATTATCAATTTGCTGGAAGTCCATTCCCCTTTCCAGGTGTCCGTGATTCTTTAGAGTTTGGCTTCAGGTAAGAGTGGTGAACACTACTTATTTATTGTTTCATCAAAGGGTGTTTGACTTTTATAATGCAATTTATCTTAGCATATTCTTATCGCTGGTATTGTTGCTGATGCGACAGTTAATTGTTATCAGGCCTCAACCGTAGGGGAGGAGAGACTGAACACCATAGCTGGAAACAACGTCAGTGACTTTAAATTGAAAAGAAGCACCAAAGTAAAAAGCTTAGCAAACATGAACATGTCCATGAAGATTAGGGACGAGTCAATTGCAATTAACCCGATGCAGCTCTTTATGCGCATTACATGTGTAATGAAATCTAAACATGATCTTACATCTTACCTCAAGTTTGAATTGGCACCAAAACCACCATCTTTATTCGGTAAATCTCTCTGCGCAAGAATTGCAAGCCTACTCTCACGACGATCTTACCATCAACTGACACCACACTTGATAGGCTGGATGAAAATACAAACGTTATTGTGGATAGAGCTACCTCCTGCATGCAATAGTTTGGCCTTGACCTGCAAACTTTGGTCAGATTTGTTTATGATATATATTATTTGTGCAGAACCGATTCTCTAACACGGCCACTATAGTTTTCGGAACATGACAACAAATGGAGAAGAACGCCGTCGGAGAGAAGGAGGGGTAAATTCGCTTAATATTGCTATCGACCCAAACACTCTTGTTACATCACAGCAGTCGTTGTTTCTCAAGAACGACCATAACAAGAATGAACTCATACAACTGCTTCTGAGTGATTTCAAAGCAGCAGGTCATCATGTCATTCAGTGCATAGGTGATGATGACTCTACCATAGGGGCACTTGCACTTGAATATCACTCAAGTCAAGTTGTAGTTGTCGTTGCAAATGACACTGGTGTTTTAGTAATACTGCTCGCAAGGGCAAATTAACACAGTAGAATCAAGGTAATACACCCTCCCTCAAGCAATAGTTCCGGAAAGGTTTACAGCATGTTGGAAATAAACATCTGCATTAGGAGTATGAAAATTTGCATTCTGTTTTGCCATGCTTTCACAGGATGCGAAATGACGAGTGCATTTCTTGGAAAAGGGAAAAACAAGCGTTGAACAAACTAAAAGATTCTGCTTCTCTACGGGATCTAGTTGCAATTTTCATGTGCCTCAAACCAGAATAAGTAGCCATCGTGTCCGCAGGAGAGCAGTACGCGATCGCCCTGTACGACAACTGTGGCTACAAAACACTTGACGAACTGAGAGCAGTGAAGCACAGCAGAAAAATTGCTACACAATCTATAACTGCTTCATTCCAACAATCTACTCTCCCACCAACAACTGCTGCATGTGCGCAACATTCCCTTAGAGCCTATCTATAAGTTCAAGAATGGCATGGTCGTTCCCTAGACCCTCAAGTTTGGGGATGGAAGGTTCAAGATGGTGCACTGATGCCTGTGACCACTACTCCACCACCTGCTCCAGACCATCTCCTCAATTTGGTTTCATGCAATTGCAAAAGCACTTGTACCAATCGATGTGAGTGTGCGCGTGCTGGACTCGAGTGCAGTTTAATGTGTGGACATTGCAGAGGGTCGTCGTGTTCAAACGTTTCCTATGCTGGATCTGGTGATGAAGACGATGATATATTCATCTGAAATTTAAGTATCATTCTTTCGAAGTGAGTTCTTTTATTTTTAGCATAATTTGTGTGTTTTCTTAAATATCATTTAACACCATGCGCTATTGTGGTACAAATGTAATGACCCGTAATCTGGTGCACAGCACATTTTGTCATATAGAACCTGATTATCTCAGCCAGTTATTATTCTACAGGATTGGTAAATATTGAAATATCTTATAAATATGAAAATATTTTATTAAAGCCTATTTCCACCTATCGGTAACATATTATGTGTAATTTAGGTTTGTACAGAGTTTTAGTGCTTTTTTTACCCACATTTGTATTTTTTAAAAAATTTCTGCTGTGTATTTCATTACAACTATGAATGCTATGTTACTCAGTACTCTTTTCTCTATATTAAACCTTAATTATGAAGTTTTAAAATTAATATTTTACACGCTATGGATATGATACATGTCAAGGTTCATATGTTGTACTCAGGCCGTTATTGCTCCAGAAATATATTACGCTGGCATCTGAGAGATGGGGACTTTTCAGGGACAACTTCTAACACTCAAAGAAAGGTCTCTGCCAAATTTCAGAACTACTTTTTTTTTAGGTTTGCCTTACTTTTTGTATAATATGCCTGGACTATAAGATTTTGGTAAAATTATCGCCGTCAAGCAATATACACCCCAGCTGAACTTGAAACGACATTTGTACACTTCCTTTTCTTCACGTCTATGTGACTCGGACGGACATCTTAAACTAACAAAAGTGAATTTTTGGGAAATAACCAATTAATTCCACTTCATTATGACCGACATTTTATTTAAGAATTGCAGAAGAGAACATAGTTACAGATACTTTGTAAGAGAGCCATATTTATGTCGTATCTTTAAATAGTAGACACTCTTTTGGTTGTACTATAAAACAGTCATGAATGCTTTCATTATGAATTATGCTAAAACTTAAACAATGGGCTGTTTAGAAAATGTGGTTTGGTTTCAATTTATTTGAATCATTAAATTAAAAATGATAATGAAAACACTTTGTAAATTTCGTAATGAAAGGGTATTTACTGCTGTGAAACAATTAGATTTTTACATGACTTGAAAATTCTATTTCGCACTATGCCTTTTCTTCAACTTTGCTTAGGATGGTGCATGCAACAAAGCAGATACAGATATTTAATAGCTACAACTGGAAGGTCTATGTAATTACTCTTCCTAGCATAATATCGTCTGAAGACCACCTTGTACACTGCCGCAATGTGCATCAGTTTTTTACAGTGTCGAATTCACCTCGAGGCCCAATGTTCACTCATTTCTTCTCTTCATGTTTCAATGTGGTTGCACCTTAATGTTGGACAAGGCAGAGACCCAAACGGGACACTATTATAAATAATTTCTGTGTCTCCTTTTCTCGTGAATTTTACGTCAAGAAAATTTAATGCTTATTTCTTATTAAAACACGTATTTGTGTCTTTCTGGAGGGAAGCAAAGTTATCTGTAAAAGAGGTAGGGTAAACTGTTATCATAATTTATAAACAATGGAATAAATAATGGTTAATACGTATAAGAGTAATTTTGCATTGTGTTAAATTTAGTTTATTTATTGCTTGCACTTTCGACTAGATTTGTATAATTTTACACAACATCTTTACATAAAACACTTTGTATTCATCAGCTCGCGTGAGATGGTCAGCTGCTCCTTCCCCTAAGTTAAGAAACTGGTGCAGTGTTGCCACGCCGTGTCCACGACAGTCAACCACCTCATACAACGTGCCTACCTTCTTTCTCTATGCAGTGAACATTTCTGTGCAGCAGAGCTTCAAAAGCGTGACAAGCTGTAGCATATGTTGACTACGGTGAAGTGGCAGACATCCTTACACAAAGTTTGCTATGACATCAACTATTAGTTCTGAATAAAATAACTCGTTCCACGTTAACAATTGTACTACAATAAGAATATTTTCTGTGACTATTTATAAGATTTATATTAAAAATAATAATAGAAATGCGCTACCAAAATGTTTACGCCGAGTCGTTTTTATAAATTTCTTCACAAACATATATAAAACTCACCATTTTGACATAATTGTTGGTACATTTAAAACTAAGTACCATATATTAAGGAAGTATTTTATGTAACACAAATGCGCACCGTATTGGCCAAAACGATATGAATAGGAACCTTAAAAAGTTGTTTGAGTGTTTTAGAGTAGTCCAGTCTAGTCCAAAGGGTGCATGACCAAAACTGACGGTCAATCTCTTTATGTGTTACCAAATAGAACGACGCCATATTGCAGGCCATAACGTAAAATGCCCTATAACAAAGTTTTTTTGTTGAAAAATAACGTTACCCTCACCACTGCTAAAGTACACAATTCCCTATCTTCACCTGCAATATGTCAGCGTTCAATTTGGTCATGTAACAAAATAAGAGAGTAACAGTGTAGTTCTTTTATAATGTGGTATCATTCAATTTATTGGCGATTTTCCATTTTTCCATCGCAGTCAACGTATTGCGATTAGAACTTATTGGTTAATAATATTTCAATATTAATGTTTACAATTAAACCAATATTTTTTATAATCGAACCCATGAATTTTTGACAAGTAGCACACGTACACATGACACTGGGAAACTGTAACGTCCAGGAAGAAGTTAAAGAATGCTGATTATCTATGGCTGTTTAAGTCATTTCCCGAGCTTGATAACGTGCCAAGAACATTTGCTCATCAACCAGTGACATAACTTCAAGTGTCTATGACGCATTTCAGAATACGTTCGCAAACACTCTTATATTTTTATATTTCCTAAAAATGTTTCACAGTCAATGCTTTACCTATTCTTCTTACATTTGAGCTGGTTAGTGTCACACTCAATAACTTCATGAACTTGGGTGAATATTGAATCAAGCTTTTGCAACTCCAAGGATGAGGATGTTTTAGTTTTAACTTTCCCTTTCCCTGGTTTGGCGATATATATTTTGCATGATGGTTGAGGCAATGCAATATTGAATACTAGGAAATTTCTGATGTATGTTTGCCTCTTCATCGTTTTTGTACTACTCGTTTAGTGCTGTTGGTGTCAGTGTTGACATAAAAACAGTGCAATTATTGCTCTATAGTTGTACCTAACATATGTCACATACTGCTTGCACATACAGAAGAAACTGGAACCAACACTCCTTTTCACACGATGCAATATAAAGCCGTTGTCAATAACATTTTCAATAACCTTGAGCTCAAGTTATGTCTTGTCAACAGTTACTGGGAAAAACAGATCATTTAAATCCTCATCAGTGTACAAACAATTCTGACGAGTGCATGAGGGTGACGGTTCAGCACGAACACTTCTCACAAACGAGAACAATAAATCAAAGTTTATCTACATGTTATCTGAGAAAATTATTTCTGAAGGGTTTGAGACAATAGAAGCTGATGGAGAAGATAACAAAGCCGACACATGCATTGTGCGATGTGAAGGAAACAAACATATAACTAGCTGAAACACAGCTATTAAAGGGGAGGACACCGCATTGCTTGCAGTGCTGATTGCAGTAGCTTCATGACTAAGAAACATATATTCCATTAAACCAGAAAGAGGGAAAAGTTAAAACATAATCAATCCTTTGGGTTACGTAATAAAGAATATTCAACACTAATTATTTTTGTACATGAATTTAGGGGGTGGGACATCACCTTACATGAATGAAGAAAAGCTAAAACACTGATTGTGAAACTTTTTAAGAAAGAAGTTCCAGAGCCATTGTGGATTTATTCTGCAATGTGTAATTGACACTAGAGCTCGAGAAAATTACGTAATCAGCCATACATACTCTGCTTTCTAGAAATCTGCGAAAAAGTGAAGCCTGATCGTCCGTCACAACTAGACACGAAAGGTTCAGACCAGCAGCATTCTTTTAAAGTGTTACTGCAAGTACAGCAGCGGTTGGGGATTCCACCTACCGACTGAAACGTGGGATGGATACGAGGTACTGATGGAGCACTGGAGGCCCTTTTAACAAAGGACTCTGCCGCATCTGGCTCAATCTTGAAGGCAGTATATTTTTGCAGATGTGCGGCTATTTCTGATGAATGATGCGGGTGTAGGATATCTGGGATGAAATGACACTCAGTCTGCGGCAACTGTCAGGCAACTTTTACGAGCGGAATCCCACCAGAATATGAGGTTCTCGATGAAAAATTGTTGCCCAAATATGATGAATTTTCAACTTTAATCTCCCCCAAGGAGAACAGTTCAGCAACTTTCTGTCTGCCAGCCCAAGCTTTACGACTCAATGTTCAGGGTCAACAATACATATGTAGTGGACTCCAGCTGACATCAGTGGGCATAAGACGCTCTTGGCAGGTCTACTAGCCTGCTACACTGTGCCTGCTGTTATCGTTAGTGTCTTCATTCCTCCTGCACTCATCACGCAATAGCCTATATCTTGTAGAGTTTTTTTTTCCATGAACCGATGGTTATCAGTGGTTTTTCTTTTTATAGTATAGATATTATGACACCGTAGTAATACGTTGTAGTAGCTTATTTTCCTTTACATTTTACGTAAAAATTTATAGTCATTGTAAACATTAATCAAAAAGTAACAAATTAGTAATTTCAATACGTCTACCTTTGTCTATGTTACGCTTAGTCTGAGTTACGTCACGTTTACAATTTTTTCATAAACTGTCGTAACATGTTCGCTATAAATTAGTTACGTAAATATAAAAGTGTAAAATAACATTCAAGACAGTAAAATGGTGATATTTCCAAAATAGTTGACGTAATATAAAAGTTCCTTCGAAGCCTTTCAAAATCGGTAAAAATTTACTCCCAAAAAAACGACATTTCAAAATATAATAACTGGAATGGTATTTCAAAACATAGCTTCTGGAGACAAACGAAATTAGGATTGTCGCCTGCATTGTCGTGTCCAATATAATTGTAGGGTCGTCACTCGAAATATAATTGAAGTAGTATGACACGAAAGTCTGCCAGCCAGTATAGTGCATTGTGCATAAGGGCGAGGTGACAATTTGTATGCCAAAGTCGTCCGTTCCATTCCCTTGCTTCCAGTAACTAGCCGCGGGTAACATGTCCTGATGGACGAGCGTATTTCAATAAATAAATAGTACGTGGCATATTAGTTTTAACAGTGTAGATTGTAATCACGTGTAGACTTACGCATAAGTGACAAATTAATAGTCAATTAATCATAGGTATAGACACACTTTATTTTCGCGAAAATGTTTTGGCGTCAGCTTGTTCCAGTGCATTACATTAACATCTGTACAACTTATTCCTGGTCAGTGGTTACGTCACCGCATCTCTGCAATAAGATACGTAGCCAATGATCATGAGGAATAGCTTCAGATGTGTACCTAAGACCCTGGATCTAAAAATAAGGAGTCCATAATTAGTAACCAGCAAAAAACATCGAAAACGTGCTTTCGTTTACGTACTAAAAATTTTAATTTATGTTTTCACATTACACAAGAAATTGTCATGTATTATTTAATTTGGAAAGTTTAATAGGCGATTTTCAAAATCAAAATTACTGTGCCTGTGACTATTTTTAATTTGAAACAAAATTACATATTTCAAATGTCATAAGACTAATGTGTATTATTGCAGAAATGTTAAATAAACGTATCTTATAATCTACATCATTTGCTCGTAATCTCACACAAGGGGCGAATAATAAGCCGTGACATTCTGATACAATTTCAATACACAAAGTAACCATGTGTTAAGAATACATCAATTGGATAACATCTTTCTAAAGCCGGGAATGTTTTACTTGCAACTGCTGGAAATACGTGGTGTTCAGAAATTCATATTACAAACTTCTACGGTTAGTAGAGGGGACTGAGAAGACAATATTTTGAATAAGAAACCATATCTGGAAACGTACCGTGCTAAGGCCATTACAATGTGTCGGATGTGCCGGTAATTTTGCAACCGGATAGGCAGTATGACGTCAGAAGAGCACCATGTCAAATGAGATGTGATGTAAGGTACAGAATTAAGTGACGTTTGACACATTACAGAAGAATGTAAAATTTATTTGATAACAATACCAACGTAACAAAAAAACTTTCATTTATTACACTAACACTAAAGTAAACAGTAGGAAAAAACACATTTCTGTCTTCTGCGCTAGATGTGTTCCACATGAAACTGCTTTAATCCTCTGACGTCCTACACGGTTGCAAAACAACACCGGCACATCAAACACATTGTAATGGCTGTAAAGCGGTACGTTTTCGAACATGGCTTCCTATTCAAAATATTGTCTACTCAGTCCCCTCTGCTAGCACTAGAAGTTTGTCATATTAATTTCCAAACATTCTGTATTTCAATAGACTGCAAAACCAAAATATTCAGATACTTTAAAACTGCTCACCTCATCGGAAATAGCCTTACGTACACTCGGTACATGCGCGTAAAATACAATAAATATGCATCATACTCGTTTAGTAGTTAGTAATGTGTTTCATAGAACCTGCTTAAATCATCAGTAACTTTGTGGTTATTGGAAAACTGCATACTATAGGCGTACTGTAACTGCGCAGTATACCGGGTTTTGTATGCCTGGTATTGTACACACGCTATTGACGAAGCGTAAATTGTTTTATGTCAAGCGGTGCTAAACGCTGACTATGCTTATCTCTGAGTTGCACAGAACGTTTTGTGAAAGTGCAGGTAGATTCTCCTGTCAGTTGCGTATAAGAGGTAAGGAACGAGATCTCCAGTAAAACACAGCGGTCTCAAGAACACGCCTGCTACGTGATCAGAGTGTATAGGCTAATATAATTGAGCTTGCCGTGCAACACGACCACGAATCACCAATGACAAACGCGATGCATGCAGCATTCTTATGTATTCAACCAAATACTTTTAATAAATTAAAATACTGTACTATTTAAAGATGTAATATGTGTGGTTTAATATGATTCACATATTTTTAATATTTCTTAAATAAATGTTATAACTCCGACTCAAAAGATTTTCTAGAAACAATTTCTCGTTATTCCGGAAATCAATGTTACAGGGTTAGAATATCACGGATGCCGTTTTTAAAAAATAAAAATAAATGTTATAGAATTTGAAAGCAAAGTTTTGCCGGCTAAAGTGCACTACTGTATGTGAAGTAAACTCTTCATTATTTTATTTAAATGCTACGCAAATTCACTCACTCTACCAATAAGACCCCTATACGGCTGGCGTATTAACGTTGTTTCAGCGTGTAAGCAGAAATTTTTTTTTTTAAATATAATACTGTTACAAGTTTGAGAACACAAACTTTATATGTGGGCAATTCCCATGAGTTCTTTGGGATAGAGGTATATAATTACAAATAAAAGAGTTAAATTAGGAACTGGATTTAATAGCTCACAAAGCTACGAAATACACAAAACAGTAATCAACTAGAACTCTCACAACACAATTAGTTATGCACACAATTACTCCTGTGTCACAGACACGTTAATTAACTTTGACAATTAAAGCGCAAGAAAAGTCTACCATCAATTAATTAAACACTATAAATCACAATAAAATTCAGTCATATATCCAA
>PNEQ01018147.1:0-15116 GCA_003012365.1 Medauroidea extradentata | reverse complement strand
AGATACCTAAGAAACAGTATTTTCGAATTTTATCAAACTCGGTACACATAAAGAACATAGTCACGTGTCTTTACTTTTATGCATTTATTTCATGCCGTATTTGTATTTTCAGCATGGCGGATATGTTTATATTTTTAGCATAATATGGCACATCGGAGGAAAAATTCTGCCTTATTTTATCAAACTTCGTACGCATGTACTACATACTAAGTTGACTTCACTTTTGTGTAGTTCGTTCACGAGGTGTTCGTATTTTCAAAATGGCGACCTTGTATATATAGTAGCATGAAATGACATCTGAGGAAATATTTTTCCACATTTCATCAAACTTGGTACACATATACTTCTCAGTAAGCTGACTAATTTTATATGTTACGTTTATACCGTTGATATTATTTCAAAATGTTAGCCATTTTAACATTTATCGGTCATATTAGGTAAATAAGAAACCGTTTTTTATTATTACACTCGGTACGCATAAAGTACCCGGTAAGGTGACTTCACTTCTATATATTTAGTTCATGCCATGTTCATATTTCCAAAATGGTGGTTTTATGTTCAGTACAATATGGCACAGCTGAGAGAATATTTTTCCGAATTTCATAAATCTCAGTACTCATATGCTACTGGGAAAGTTATCTTGACGTTTATGTTTTTAGTTTAGGCCGCGTTCGTACTATCGAAACCGTGACAATCTAAACAATTTTTGAATACGCGAGATATCAGAATAACCGTTTTTTTTTCCTTCAGAATTGCATCAAACACTGTGCTCATATACTTCTTAGTAAAGATAATTGACTTTTAAGTATTTTGGTCATACAGTATTAATATTTACAGAGAGGAGCTGCCTTTGAACATTTTTTTGACGCATGAAGCATCTAAAAATAACACAATTAATCAGAATTTGGTATGATTCGGTTCGCACGTAGTTCCTAATACAACGACTTCAATTTTATGTATTTTGCTCATACCATATTCAGTTTTTAAAAACTGTTTCTCTTTGAACTTTTATTGTTCTTATAAAACATCTGAAGATCGTTTTCCAAAGTTTCTTCAGAAGACGAAGACTGAGGAATGAAGACATCCTTTGATGCGGTAGTCCGTAATTTTAAGATATACAAATGAGAGTTTGCTGATTTTAAAATAGTCGCCATACGGTACCAAATACTATTTTTTTTTAGGTCGAAAATACTTATAAAAATTAAAACGTTCTGTAGGCATGTCTAATACTTGACAAGAACCCTGAAAAGTATCTGAATTTTTTTAATGTTAAATATTAGTGGGCCATATGGCTGTAACTTAAGGTTTCTACATTTATTTATTTGGCCCTCTTATATCCGTGGAGTCTTATACGGAATTTTTAAATAAATAAATGTTGGAGGATTCGACTTCGATACATTTTCAAAGAAAATAAAGGAAACAGAAAATAGGCTAGTTATTATTGTAACTAATAAACCAAATAAATCCTGTGTGAGAAATCTTAACACAAAAATTGTATTTGTTTTTTTATTCGAGCCAACAGGCGACTTAGATTATATATATATATATTATATATATATATATATATATATATATATATATATATATATACATACTGTACACATACATGCGCACACATGAATGTAAATGCAGAGTTGTAACGAACTTAAAAGGAACACAAAATTGAAATATATTTCTGTACATTCATAATATATACAATAATTGTCAGAATAGTAGTAATGACAATAAGAGTTAATATCAAATATGGTCAGAGACCTTCGATTTGTACAAAAAATGTGTGCACATATTTGCTTCAGTGCCTTACGTGCGTACCTGCAGCTCTGTTTCACGATCAGTATTTGGATGTTGTAATGCTCAAAGTCTTGGTGTTGTACCCACAAATCACAGACGTGGCGTTGCAGTAACCTTGTTCTGATTGGCGCAGTCAAATAAAAGACGTCTCAGCACACGCTACCAACAAACATGGCGCAGAGCTTGATCTGTGCATGCCAGGCATTGAAACAAGCTAGTGACAAATCTTTTCACAAGAATCCAGGGTATCTAACAGAGACAGGAAAATTTGACGAGTTCAATGACCCACGTGTAAGAATTCACTGTTCCTATGCTGCATACCCAAGCTCCGTCTGTTCACTCATTGCCTGATGTTCCAGTGAGTAGCGGGTAATGGCTAAATGGCGAGGGAGATATTTTGGTCAGCGCTAACATCGAGGTCTTCAGCGCTGGTGAGGGGTGACATGATATGAGTATGGAGAGGCGCCGGAATAAAGGGACGGGGTAAACTGGAGATTCCCAACCGACCGACCAACGGCAGCATCCGGCACGAATCCAACATGCGAAAATCTGAGTACCTACCCCGCAGGGAGCCGAACTCGGATCGTCTTATTGGGAGGCGAATGGTCTGAACATTCGGCCACCGCGGTCCCACAGGACAATAGATTCTAACGTGTAGGTCATCGAACTGGTGCAATATTTCTATCTTATGTATTGTAACTTACAAGTAAAAAAAATATATAGAAAAACTATAGTGGAGAAAAAAATCTTGGTGAGAAAACCCGCGGCTATGCTACAACTGCGTGAAGAACTTAAAAGACGAAGTAAGGCGGAGCTCAGCGTCTTCTGCCCTGGTGAAGAGTCTCTCCAATTAGACTGCCGTGGCTACCGCGGCAGTACGTCACACACCTCTACCGTGCTGTTTGTTTGCCCGACTCCAACTGTGGCCGCCAAGAGCAGTCTCCTAGTTCCGGTATACAGCTATTCTCGCACGACGCCAGGTGCACACTCAACACCTGCTGCGTGAATGAAGGGGCTTACTATGCTCGTCTTTTCTAGAAGACTGCGCCTTCTGATGTGCAATCCTGTAAGCTAGTTTAAATACCACTTTGACACAAACACGGGCTGTGGTTGGTTCGTATCCAGATGGCGGAAACGGTCGGACTGGGACAGTTTTACCATAATTTTGAAGCAGGGAAAATTCTTTACATGTAGAATTGTACATCTGACAGCCATCGTCACGTCATTAAATTACTGAGCAAATAGGGATGGTGATTTATCGTGGGAATTCTTGACAGAGTGCTGGATTTCAAAGTGCGTTTGCTTACACTAACATTACTGGCTTTCGTTTGTACGTGGAGCTGTTACCTTATGTGACTGAGTCAATAAGAATTCCGCTATTGTAATTGATGCCTGTTATTGGTCTGCAGGCAGCTAAGTTGTGTCAGATGTAACACACAATCACATATGTTGCAAAAAACTGCAGCGTTTTCAAAGGTGTGTTGAAACAAAAAAAAAAATAGTGATATGTCATTGGCCATATACATTTTTTTTCCTTTCTGCCGTTAGCGCTCCAAAATAAAAAAGTCTGTGACTGTGTAAAAATGTAAGAAGGTGTGCAAAAATATCATCTACGAATTGTCGATCATTGATTTTCTATAGCAGCAGAGAAAGTAACTTTTGACGAAAATGCACTGCTTTGATGCTGTCTGCATCCCACTTAAGCGGCATGTGAGCCACAACGTCATTCTACATGGGTATTACTATTTAGTTTGTAAAGCGAAGAGATTTTGGTGAGCACTTAGCATCTAAAATTTTAGCACTGATGAGGGGTGACATGATGTGAGTATGAAGCAGCGCCCGAGATTGAGGGTAGCGGGGAAAACTGGAAATCCCTGAGAGAAGCCGCTGACCAGTGGCATCGTCCGGCACGATTCCCTCAAGCGACAAGTCGGGAACCGACCCCGCTGAGAAGTTAACTCGGATCATCTTTGTGGGAGGCGATTTCCATAGCGCCAACCACTGCCACTGTTTGTGTAAAAATGGTACTGAAACTAGCCTGCAGGGTTGCCACATCACAAGTAGCAGTCTTCTAAAAAAGACGAGCATGGCAAGCCCGTTCATTCACGCAGCAGGTGTTGAGCGGGCACCTGGCGTCGTGCGAGAATAGCTGTATTCCGGAACTAGGAGACGGCTCTTGGCGGCCAGAGTTGGAGTCGGGCAAACAAACAGCACGGCAGAGGTGTGTGACGTACTGCCGTGATAGCCACGGCAGTCCAATTGGAGAGACTCTACACAGGGACGAACAACGCCAACCCCCTCCTTACTTTGTCTTTAAATTTGTTCACGCAGTTAAAGGGTCACTGGTTTCCTCACCAAGATTTTCAGACATTAATTTCAAGGAATCATTTCAGGTAACCCAAAATCCCCCTTCCAAGGTGACACAGAGCTCGTTCTACAAAATACAATGCATACAGGTGCAACGTTCACGATTTTTCGACTTAGAAGACTGTACCAGCTTCCATACGTACTTTTTATTTTTTCCTGATTCAATGTCATAGAAAGATTAACTTGAAAGTACGATAATAGGAAGTAAAATAATTATCATGCATTGCAGTGCACACTATAGTTTTTTTTTGCTTGTAATTTACAATATTTAAGGATTAAGAAAATTAATATTTCGCCAGTTCGGTGACCTGCACATTAGAATCTGTTGTCCTGTGTATACGCAAGCCCCAATCATTTGTCCATTACCTGTTACTCACTTGAACGGTAGACAATGAACGAATAGACGGGGCTTGAGTATGTAGTATAGGACAGTGGATTATACCATACGGATAGCCTAACTCGTCAAATTTTCCTGTCCCTATTACTTAGGTACCCTGGATTTTTATGACAATATTCTTGGAGCAGCTTGTTTCAATGCACATGTACAGCTCTGCTTCATATTTATTAGCATCTTGTCTTCGTGTGGAGAAGTCTCTCATTTGACTGCGCCAATCAGAACAAAGTTACTGCAACGCAACGTCTGTGATTTGTGTGTAGAACCACAAGACTCTAAGCATTTAAACATGTACGACATTTAATTAGTTGGCCCTCCTATGTCTGCAGAAACCAATATGGATTTTTTTTTTTTAATAAATAAATTTTGGTGGATTTAACTACGATTAATTTTCAAACAAAATGAAAGAAACTGAAAATAGGCTAGTTACTGTTAATAAACCAAAATCTATACAAGAAATTTTAATACAAAAATTTTATTTGCCTTTTTTTTTTTTTTTTTAGCCATTAGGCGACTTAGAAAGCCTATCGAAGTATATACATGAATTTAAAACGCCGTAACAACGAACTTAAAAGAAACACGAAATTGAAATATTTGTGACAATTCTTACTCAAATACCTGAGATGCAATTTCAGGGCTGTTCGATATTCCCCACCTAAGGAGGTGAAAAGGGGTGAAAAGTGATGAAATTTATTTTCAATTAATCGTCGCTATATCTTGAACCCAGCGGGCTATTGTCGTGTTTTTCACGTTCAAGAGACCAGTGAAGTAGTACAAAACGTGATTCAAAGTTTCTTCGAAACTCAGTCCCTTAGGAGGTGAAAAGACATGGAATACGTTTTAGATCAATCGTCGATATACAGAATGTTTCTTAAATAAGGGGACAAACTCCGCATGCGTGTTCCTCTCGAAAAAATAAGATGAAAACATGCTGCGCACTTTTCGCCTAAACCTAATTTTAAGGGAGTAATGAACATTTGAAAATATAATTTTAAAACCGTATGTTCCTGACATATGAGAAACAAATTGACACAAAAGAAAACTATATTTTCAGCATTGCTTAATGCTGTTGGGGTCGTAAACCCTACCGGAATTGCTGGTTGATAGAGTTTTGTAAAAATGCCGACACGATAATACTTGAGATTTTCCACTGTAGCTGGTTATCTGAAGTCCAAATGCTGTATTTGTACTGTATGGTTAAAACAAATTTCTTAATGTTCATAGTGACAACTGTTCTTCATTTAAGCTGTAATCTGTGGTAAGAGAGAAAGCCCAGCACTTCAGACTAGACCGTGCCTCACTGAAGACAGGAGCTGCCAAGCAGCATGTGCGCAAGAAATACGCTACTGCTGGTGGCAGTAGTAGTAGCCTTGACCACCAGGGGCGCGAGTGCAGAGTCATCCAGCCCCAGTTGCAGGTCGCGCAATGTGAGCCTGCCCGAGCCGCAGTTCCGACTACACACCTGCGCACTCTGCTACTCCTACATGTACTCCTCCAACTTTTTACCCGGCGCCAAGTGGAGAGCCGTTCTGCTGGACGGCATATTACAGCTACAGCTGCGCAATGCCACGGTAAAAACATTACTTTAGTGTGTATTTATATGATATTACGTGCCCTCTAACATGCCCGGATTTAGGATTCTAGCCGCCCACCTACTATTCACTCCGCCCCAACTCATCAGGTTTACGATGAAAATACTACTGTAACAACAATGAAAAAAAAAGTTGATAAAATGTTATTTACCTTTTTTTACACTTTTGAATTCCCTAACAAAATGGACTAATCCAGGTAAGTAGATACACGACACCAAAGGCTATTTCCTGGCTTTCTCCTGAGCAAGTCTTTCTATGATCTCAGTAAATTCCATTTTCAAAGTAGGGCCTAATGTCTCTTTCACAACACATCAGAATCAGACAATAAGTTTTTCATCTCCTAGAATATTATTAACGCTGTTAAAAATAGAGTAACATCTTTCTGCTGTACAATTTGTAACGGGCAAGGTTAGAAACATTCTCAATGCAATTTCGAGGTTTGGAAATGTACTTTGGAGGTTGTTTTGTTTCATGTAAGAATAGAACTCTGGTATTGTTTTCAAGCTTTCCAATTCAACATAGGTGTTGAAATGAAGACACTCACTGGAAAAATTATCTTCAATGTCTTCAGGATAGCATTTGACGAACTTGTTTGCCTCACTCTCGAATTTGTTGTTTTCTGTTCCTTCGAGTGATGCTAACATTAACAAAATATTAAAACGTTTTGCTAATGTTCGTAAGCCTCTTTTCTTCGTCCTAAGTTAGCAATAAGTGAATCAATGATTTTGATGAACACATTGATTCTGAAATGTTCTCTGTTTTCATGGCTTACTTCTGTTCCATAGTTTCCATCAGCGAAAATTCTACGTCTACGGATTCTCGGGTAGACTGGAGTTTCAAAGCCACTAACATTCAATGCTGCCGCCTCAAACTGTTCAAACCCATCTCTTTTTTCTTGCAAATAGGACCGAAGGGAAGTAACTACCTTTTTAGCTTTGAACAAATTAAGAGTTTTTTGCTGAATTAGTTTGTTAGTTTAATCAATCCTTTCTTGTATATTTCCAGAACAGAGACATAAAACAGTTTCATACGTACTTCATTAGGTTCATCTCAAGGCCCTGAATCTCTAAACAAGTAGCTGGTTTTTGCATTGATTCTGGTGCTAAATACTTCAGAGCCTTTCCAATGTCTTCAAAACCGAGTACTAAAGCTGTGACTGCATCAGTTCTGGCTGAGAAGCGAGTTTCTGATAACTTTTTCACATGTGTTTTACTTAGTTCAAAACAGCCCATCTACGAGTAGAAGCCGATAAATATGAATAAGCTATTGAAGAAAAGAAAAAAAAAACAGTACAGCCTCAGTACAGCAATCTGCAGCAGCAGGGTCTACAAGATTTAAGGAACGGGCAGCACAAGGAACATACTCTGCCAGATGATTGTGTGTTTAATTCTTGCTTGCAGCCCTGAGTATGCACCTGCCGTGTTTAGTGCATTATCTTAGCTCTGTCCTCTACGCAGTGAAATTTCTAACCCTAAATCCCTCAGACATTTCACAACAACTTCTTCCAAATAAATGGCAGCATGAGACACACCAGGTAATAGTAGTAGTAGTAGTAGTAGTAGTAGTAGTTCATTCGGTGCAAACATCAGAAAGAGAGACACAACGGAGAGCTATAGCTAATTGATCAATGTGAGAGCAGTCAGGTGTGGAATCTACAATAAGAGAGTAGTAAACGAGAAAGTTTTACCTCACTTAAGGTCCGGTACGAGTTTGCCCATGATGTTTATAAATTCGTCACGGGTCTCGGAGGACATGTAATTAGCAAATTTGGCTGTATGTCGTGAAAGAAATGGGTCATACTCGCGTATCAGTTCAAGGCACCCTAGGTATAGTCCATTTGTGGTTGAGCTTATTTCCTCATCATCGCCCCTGAAAGGATAACCTCTCACTGAAAGGAAAAAAACCACAGAAACAACCCTTGCTAACACATCATGACATTACTTCACTTCATTTTCATACTGTGTGTTTAAAAGTGTCTTAATGCTTTTTGCTTTTTTTTCTTCTGGTTACTAACGTAAGCACGTTGTTTAGGTGAATTCTAGATTGCTAGTGATGCTCAACTAAGTTTGCATATTTCCAATCCGCTCCAAAATGAGAAGATAATCGAGGGGTATGCGCAGAAGACTAAAACATGGCCGGGCGAGTCCATTCCTCCACAAGCGAGGTGGGGAAGGGACGTGGGTAGTTCAGTCGGCCTGCGTGGTACGATACGGTGCGCTGCTGTCTCATGTGAGTGTGTAACGGTTGGAGTGAAAACATCAGAACTCTTGTTTGCGAAGAACAGTTTTAGCTATTTACATTTAAGAACAGCCTGCTGCCCAGTAATGATTGTTTACGAAATTCCTGTACAACTGTTTCAATATGTGTCTTAAACTCTCTTCAATACGAATGATCGAATATTGTGCCCCCAACTCCGCCCCCAAATTTGGCGCCCTGGGTCCAGTGGGCCCATTTATAAATCTGGACCTACCCTCTAGCAGCACATGGCCTTGGTAGATGAACACGGGGGGAAATGGGAAAGGAGTGGCCAGGGTTTTGTTTAGGAACCGTCCCAGCATTCGCCTGGAGTGATTTCTGAAAACCCTGGAAAACCGAAATCAGGATTGCGGGAGGATCGAATGTGAGGCGAGTGTTTTACCACTGTTCCACCACGATCGGTAATATCATAGCAGTCTTTAGTTGAAGGTCGTGGCAGTCTATGTGGCAACCTTGCTAACAAGAATCCAGTTTTGTACCATTTTATTTCAGTATCTTACATGCACACCTACACAACAGTGAGAAAACACCTACGAAACTTACATCTGCAGACTACACGATACCCGTAAATTTATTTTGTATACTCTACAAGAACTTGTTTGGAGGCTTATTTCTAAAGTTGAAAATTTTTATGTTTTATTTAAAGTAAACAAAATAAAAATAAAAATAAATTTGAGTGTTTACAAAAGGCATAGATCTTACTGTGCATTTATGTTCAAATGAAATAATAGCTTTCTACTTCCAATGTCTGTAGTAATGAACACTTTCCCATTTCTTAGCTGTACTGTCTCTACTAGAAGTCCGCAGTCCTCGACGTGTTAAGCCAACCAAGAAGGCACTTTGAGCCCTTCAACCACAGAAACTTTCTCTAGTTTGTCGGTTTGTAGGGCAGCTCATTAAGGCCATAGTAGGTAGTTTTTTTTTTCACATTGGTACAAAAAACTCAAAAGTTACTTCATGGAATGCTTTCAAAAAGATTTAAGACTGCGAGCACCCGTACGGTGCACAATTATACGTAGGTGTTTTACAAAGTAAAGCACCGTTTATTCGCAAAATAATATTTTGCTTGAATTTGGCTTATTTTCATTTTAAAAAAATGGTGTTACGTTGGGTGAAAAACTCTGAAAAACTATGAGGTTTATGGCTACCAAAAAATATATATACAAATTTTGATATATTTGTAACAAATCATTGTAAGGACATTATCGATCTGACGATTATGTTGCCTTTAGAAAAATATTTTCCAAATCTATGTAAAACTTCCAGACGTGGCTTTAAAATGACTCTTCTTGACAGGGTTGTAATATGTATCGCCGTGGATCTCTACTGGAGACGGCAATAGTGTTGTCGTGTGTGCAGGTGGTGGCTAACAGCTCGGACGAGACGTCACCAGTGTTGCAGAGCTTCGTGGACGCTGTGGCGGCCTTCAACTGGCGAGCCTGTTGCCACCAAGCTGCTGCCTGCTGTACCACTATGATGGCCACGATGCCAGCCACCGGTCAGTCATCTCGTACCTAGACATCATACAACCACCGCGCATTGTGTTTAACGGCTACGTAAAGCTTCCATGACGCGCCGATGCTTGAATTATAAAAATGGCAACAGATTTTTAACTATTTTACACAAATCAATTAGAGTTGGTTTGGTTGTCTTGGTAGTCGTATGACTGAGCTCATGATAGACGGTAAAAGTTATCACGTTTTTGTATAGCTTTACATTTTTTAGAGTTTTTGTCAAGCCGTAATAAAAAAAAACTTAAATATTAAAATCATTGAAAAAAATATGCAACTTTCTCTTAATAAACATTGTCTACTAAGGTTTCGCTAGTAACCGATTGCAGAAGCTTTTATAGTAGGTGAGAGTTGGCTATTTTAGAGTTAAATTCTAAGTCAATTATAAGAAATTTACACCATTTTAAAATTACTACTTCATCTACTTTATTTCACATTTTTGTTGCTATGGAATTATATAGAAAACAGTATTGTTCACTGTACAACAAAAATTGTTGCATTGATGTCGTGGTTTTATTCCATTTCATTTTAAAAACCATTAATAATGTTTTATTCGACTGACGTGTGTTGACTAGGTGTATTTTGAGCTCCACTTTTTAACGTTTTTAACTGACTTCAAAAAAAAGGAGAAGGTTCTCGATTCTTTTTTTTTTTTTTTTTTTTTTTGTTTCCTCACAACTCCTTCATTTATAGACCGATTTAGAAAATTCTTTTTTAAGGTGGTCTCATTTTAATTTCATCGGCATTGGACCTTGGATTTCGAAAATTTCATCAGAAAAAAATATCTCAAAATCTAATAGGAAATGTATAGTCGTTGAGATATTGGTAGGTTTATGGCAATCCAAGGCTAGGTTGGCACCTAACTGTGGTCAAGGACGTTCTGGACTAACTTGGACTGCGAAGATACAACGGTACTCCTTAGCGACAAACAGCTGTAACGTAGAAGGTAGGCGCCGGAACTCCGTAAAAATCGAGAAATAATGAAAAATTTAACAAAAAACAACACCGACTTCAAAAACATCTACTTTGATAAAACTGCAATAAAAAGTAAAAATTTAACTACTTTATTTTTGGACTTCTTGAATTACAATCCATTTATTAGGACAGCAATATACAATTATTGTTACGTTTGGAGTTGGTGCCAGCAGAGGTTAACAAACGTGTAACGATGTAGCGTAGGTATCCTACATATAATTGGAACGTAACGTTAAATGCAACCAAGCATTTCTTAATCGACACAAAGACAGCAGCTAAGCTGGGGTTGAACAGCGCGGGGCGTATACGGCGGGTGAATACGGCGGGGCTGGGAGAGGAGCAACTTGAGTGAGCGACCCGAATGCAGGAAGACGCGTGAGTGCAGGCGTCGTTGACAGTTGTGTCCGATATCTAAATATTCGATGCGCTTGCATGCTGTAAGTTTCCTCTAATTGTATTCAATTGTGATTTTTTTTTGTACTCAGAATCGCTTTAAAGTATTTAGATTTGTTTTACAAAACATCTATGTTCATTTGTCAATAAATTTTCGATGCGTCGCTTTAAATCCCTGTTTTGTTTATTTCTGTACACAGATTTATTTATAGGTTTATTTGTAACTAACGTGTTTCTTCAGGTAGCTGTGTTCATTTGTAAATTGGTTTAATTAGGTACTGCTACATTATCGATTTTACGTAACTTTAAATATATTTGATCAATTTTAGGAAATTTCGTAAAATTTATAAAAAGAAGCTTGTCTGGCACCTACTCAAAAATAACAATAAGTATATATTACTGTACAAATAAATTGATATTATTTTGAGTAGTCTAAAAATAACGTAATTATAATTTACTTTTTAGTGCATTTTTTCAGAGTAGAGTTTTTGAAGTAGGTGTTCTTTCTCGGTTTTTTTTTTCGACAAAACAAACACAATGGAAGGAGGTATGTAGGCTATATAAAATTCTGTGCCACTGAGATTTTAAATATCGTCAGTTTACATAGTGTCAATATAACATTACTTGACCTGAAATTTTAGACAGTTGACGTCAAAGGTCCATGGAATTTGGCTAAAGACACATGATTCATTTATAATAGTCGTTGTAGTACGTATCAGTGTTGGTCAACGACAAATACGAAACGAGAAAACTTACAGTGTATTCTTCACACAATCTCTGTACTGTACATAATATAAAAACATTTCTTCGATAACAGGATATTGATTCACGTGTTATAATTAGGGCCATGAACATTTCGCGGAATTAATTTAGTCCCGGTTTGTTTTAGTGCCTTATGTGCATATCTACAATTCAATCATAGTCAGTGATTGGATGTTTTAACTCTCATGTGTTTTCGGGTTCTACCTGCAAACTACATACTTGTCATGTCGCAGTAACCTTACTGTGGTTTTCTCAGCCAAATGAGAGACGTCACTTCACACAGACATGCTACCAATAACTATGAAGCAAAGCTGCAGGGGTGAAACAAACTGGGGCAAAATTATTTTGGCGAAATGTTCATGGACGTTATTATAATGCATAAGGATGACACATTTTTTGGCCCATCGTAGCACGATTTCTGTGAGTTACAAAACGCTAGTGTGTGTAGTTGTGTAGCCCGTGATGCGTAAACTTCGTAAATCCTAACTTTACTCTAATCCTCTTTAAGCTAAACCGTATTCCTGTCTCATCTATCTGCAACTCTAATGTCCGAGTTGGAAGCTATGCTCCTTGCCAACGCACCGTAGGAGAATAAGTGAAGTCAGCGTCTAACAGTAGCGGCAGACTTTGGACGGCGGGTGAGGTTTTGTGAAGCGAATGATGTTCTGTCGTAAGAGAAGCGAAACATAGTTTACATTTTTTTAATTTCTGTAAAGATATTCCACTGCCAAATGGGGTCGGTTTTTATCTTCGGTTTTGAGAAATGATTCATGGGTTATAATCAAAACAGAATTATCGTGTTCATCCAGAAGTAACTCACCCATATTCCAGCAGTGACTCTATGCTTTTAAGACAGGTAAAGTTAGGTAAAGGCGTATTTCGTGATTTTAGTAACCTACACGTCATAATCTATTGTCCTCTGTATACTCAAGCACCGACTATTTGTCCGTTATCTACTATTCACTGGAACAGCAGACAAAGAAAGAACAGATTGAGCTTAAGTAGGCACAGGACAGTGGATTATTACATGTGATCACTGAACTCGCGAAATGTTCATTTCTCAAGCTAGAGTTCGTTCTGTGAGCAAGGCACTCATGGCCTTTACACACGACTCTTATGGACACTGTTTTATCGCAGGAATTATTTAATGGTATCCTAGATTTTAATGTAACATACTCATGTCCGACATTTTTCTTTCGTTATTGTTCTGTTTCCTTTTGACTGATCGAATAATTGGTTTGATGTGCGACCGTCATTTGTTAATAAAACACTAAAAACTAAATTTACAGTCTCCGATTATCCATAATTTGTAGAGTCTTGTAAATTTCGCAGGAAATATCGCGAGTAAGCTTCAATTGTGTCGCGTAATCGGCTCAGACCGAGCTAGGTGGCACAACGGCAACAAGTTGGACTCTCATTCGGGTTCATTTCTCAGCTCTGATTTTCCAAAATCGCTCCAGGAGAGAGTTATGCAATAGTTCCTTGACATTGCCGGTTACTCTCCCAATCCTACCATTGTCTAAATTTATGTATCACCGTCTCCAATGACCTCGCTGTAGACGAGAAGTAAAGCCCACTTACCTTACCATTTTGAAGTAGCCATATTCGAGTCTTGGTCCGGACAACCTGTTTTTTTTTTTTTTTTTTTTTTTTTTTTTTTTTTTTTTTTTTTTTTTTTTTTTTTTTTTTTTTTTTTTTTTTTTTTTTTTTTTTTTTTTTTTTTTTTTTTTTTTTTTTTTTTTTTTTTTTTTTTTTTTTTTTTTTTTTTTTTTAATCACTTCAGTTGAGTATAAGAATAGTGTCATTGCTACAGAGAGTGGAAAATTGCAAGAATCTCACGACCCGATAATAAATAGAACCACTTATTTTTAGCGAACGAATTTTGCACCAACATTTTTTAACGTCTTGGGTACACATCTGCAGCCCTGCTTCATGTTTATTAGATAGTATTTATTTCTGCAGAGACGTCGCTCATTTGACTGTGTATATTCCCAAAATAATTCTGAGACACCACACGTTTGTGACTTTTGAGTAGAATTTCTAGACGCTGAGAGTTAAAGACATCTAATTATTGACCACGAAACAAAGCTGCAGATGTACACGTTATGAACTGAAACAAACTGGTACAAAATTATTTTCCTCCAATGTCAGAGTATCTACCAATAAGGAAGGAAATAAGAATGTCAGGTATGAAGATGTTATATCGAAGCCTAGCAACCAGTAAATTTTTACAACAAAAAAAAATCAGAGGCGTTAGTCATGACCGATTCCGTCTTCATTTCCTGTCCGTACGAACAAGTGGTTTCATATTTAATAACCTCATTGTGGACGAGAGGACTAACGGACTATCTATATACATAAAAGGAAGTGCCCCACTCACTGACTGACTCATTCATTCATTCATCATCAACGCCCAGCCCAAACCACTGGACTTAGAAACGTGAAATTTTAAGGGAAGTTTCCCCTTGTGGCGTAGGCGCGCACTAAGGAAGGAAATTTTGAAATTCGGCTATTAAGGTGGTGAAACGGGGTGAAATGTATTTCTTGCAAATCTTTGATATTTCTCGAACCCGACGGGCTTTCGTCGTCTTATTCACTTCGTTAGGTCGCAAATACAAATGTCAAGAAACAAATTTCAGGATTTTTCGAAATTTTTATATTAAGGAGGTGAAAAGTCGTTTAATTCGTTTACAGTAAATCCTCTCTTCCTCTTAAACCACCTGAGATATCGAAGTGATTTTTTCTTTAAAATGAAGCTTACGCATATACCTAAAAAGTAATTTCAGGATTTTTCAAAATTCGTTTTTGAAAGCCGGTAAAAAAATAAAACAGTTTTTGATTAATAAGTCGTATCACCTAAACCGTTAGAGATATCGAGGTGGCTTTTGTCTTATAATGAAATATAAGTAAATACCTAAAAAGTAATTTAACGATTTTTGGAAATTCGTCCTTGAAAGCCTATAAAAAAAATAAAACGTGTTTAAGAATAATCTTTCGTAACACCTGAAATAGTTCAAAATTTGTTTCCTTTTTATTTCTTGCTTATAGTTAAACCTCTTTGGACTATAGCCTGTA
>PNEQ01018146.1:0-56274 GCA_003012365.1 Medauroidea extradentata | reverse complement strand
CCCCCCAAACCCCCACAACACCAAGACACTACCACTTAAGAGTTTGTGAACCTGGCGCGAGATCCATGCTGTAGATGGTAGGAAAGTATTTTACCTTGTAGGACTACTAGAACTGTTTCTAATGCGTTACCTAAGAATAGAAGACACACTTCAAACTATGTCCCTATGGTTTTCAAAATCCGTCCGATAATTAAAAACATGGTTACCAAGCTCCATACAAGTGCTGGAAATAATTTATTTACGTTCCCGTAGCTGAGAAAATGTCAACCGTAATCGTATAACCAAATCATAGAAACCTGCAGTGGACTTTACCACTTAGTTTCCTCACATAAAATGACAAGGTCATCGCTTCAAGTCCCGTTAAAAACACTTTCAACGAGAACATTGCACGCTTGTTTAGTCTAGTACTCCGCGCTTAGAGGCGATGTGGTGTTTGACGGGCGTGTTAGAGTCGACTTATCGCCTTCCCCGTTTATATGCCTCAAACATAATAAGATAGGTGATATACAAAATCTCATAAGCCTATGATCCGTCATTCATACTACCTCACTGTAATCATTATTTAATTGCTTATCTAGAGTCGATAACGAAACATTGTTGCACACTTTCCGTAACATTTGTTTTACTATGTATTCTATACTTTTTGCATGAGTTAATGTAAATTTAGTTAGACCATCTTAGTAGCATAATTAACTGAAGTCATTGTGTATTTTGACCTAAAAATATTAGTTAACGTAGTATACACTGTTTTTACGAAAAGTCTGCAAAATATGCCCTTATGCCCTATATACCGTAAGAGTAAGCTAGGGGCAGAAGTTGATGCGCTGCAGCGCTATCTAGTGGCGAGCTGAAGAGTTACAGTTAAATTGATGGAATGAAAACTTCTCCGTGAAAAATTCATAAATGATATACGTGTCAAGTTTCTTGGTGATCTGTCAAACGCTGTCAGAGTTTATTGATATCATACGTGCAATATGTATACTATATATACACACACACACACACACATATATAAATTGAGAATGTTATACGCAAATAAACACGACCTAACACAAGTCTAGACTTGCCAGTCAGTGGACCCTACTCTAGCGAGGTCGCCCTGGTAGACTCGCAGTTCGGAGCCCGGCAGGGGCAACTAAGTGGCCCAGGGAGGGAGGGGAAGGGGTCAACGCTGCACCAGGAGGCCAGCTTGGTGGTGAATCACGGGGAAAGATGGGTCGACAAAAGGGTGGCGCGGGTGAATATTAAAACAAGGCAGGGAACGTGGCGAGAAGATAACCCGGCCTGTGAGCGAGGGTGGTCTGCTGCTAGGGAGGCAGAATATAATAACACCCCTAACCTACCCTCCACCGCAATCTTCACGCCGCAAACCACATTAGGGGAAGGGGAGGGGGTGGCGTGTAACACAATTTGCGTTCTCCGCGGCCAGGGGTGGCAATCTCTCGCCCCAGATACAACACTCGGGGAGGCAGGAATAAAAATCAATGAAGGGTGCTGGGGGAGGGATATCAGCGGTGCGGTGACAGTTGTGCCCCGGGGGCGGAAGTAGATGCGTGAGTTGGGGGTGTGGGGGTGTTTCATAAAGCAGGAGCTGCAGACAATAGCGGGGTGGAACCGTCATGAGAGAGAGACACAATAGCGAGCTGCGGCCACGACAAATGTTTCGATAACTAATCACCGTGCAGGGAAGGAAGGCCAGACGTCTCCGCCTGCTATAAAACACGTCCAGTGTCGCACCTGCTAGCCTTGCCGTGTCTTCCTTCACGACTACACACCACTTGTACCCTCACAGCACTCACCACAACGCTTGCTACATTATTTATGGGTCGCAAGTGGAAATTAGTAGAGGCACGAGTAGGACCAGTGATTTACTGTGAAAACAACTTTGCAACAATTTGTTTCAGTGAGTTCACATCTGCGGCTTTGCGTCATGGTTATTGGCAGAATGTATTAGTAGAGACCGGAAGAGATAATGGGTTGACTGCAAGAATATATGTGTACTCGACTAGACAGCAGCTGTTCATTGGAAGCTCGTTGACCCAGTGATACCTTATTAGTCTCATTATTGTTAGCTCAGCGCTGTACAAGACGTGTCAGATAAGTCATGGATCAATTGAGACATGCAAAATTCGCGTTATTTTCTCACAGCTGACTAGACTCCAAGTGACATTAGGCTTGTTCGCCGTCTCCCGCTGGCCGATATTGTCGTCACTTGCCGCGGAGAATGCTTACACGGTAGAGAGGACATTCTCTGTAAAGACGTAACACACGTCAATGACAACACATGTAAGTTCATGGCCAACTGAATCGCAGATTATGCTCTGTTATGTATAGGAAAGTGAAGTTTAGTCTGTTACCAAATGATAACGTGAACTTCGTATGTCCTAACTACGAAAGTTACACGAGCCTACAGTTGTTAAGAATCTATCTTGTTACCAAAGTACAATGAGAAATTTTTGGCTCCATATTTACTAGTGCAGAGACGTCGGTCAGTTGACAGTGCCAACATGAACAAGGTTACTGTGACTCCACAAGCCTGTGATTTGCAGAAGCTGAGGACTAAAACAGCCAATCACTGACCATGAAGCAGGGCTACAGATGTTCACGTCAGACATTGAGACAAGTTGTGCCAAATATCATTCCACCAAAAATAACTAGCTTTAGGCACAAATATTTCGGGGATTTGTTCGAGATAAGGCTGTACGCCAATAACGTTTACTTCACTAGTCACCTCTGTGTATGGACGACAGTTGGTTTGACACATCGTCGACAACTGCAAACTTGTAGTAACTAAGAGTAAATAAGGAAATAATTCATAGCTCTATGGCGTACTACCCGCTGCTATTGTTAGAGACAATGAATACTTGACGTGGCCCGTCATGCATAGGGCTGAAGAGTCTATGCTGCTGCTAGTTGAACATGTGAAATACTTGTGTCTATAGGTGTGAGACCTGCATGAACGACATTTCTTTATAAATAACAGATATGTTAGTGAATGTGGAAAAACTAAAAAAGTAGCACTCTCAGGTAATGTCTTACCAACCTCGCGAGCTAATATATTCCCAAGGCAACGCATGCATTTGGCATAATCTCTTGACCACGATTAAATGTAGGAATTTATGCATTATAAATAATTCATCATGAATTCTGTTATCTGGTTAAATGTTTACTAATAAAGTTTACAGAAACTGCTAGGTTAGATTGTGGTTTTTTTTTTTTTAATATTTCTTGTTACCCGTTTGCTTTAAACATTATATACTACTTTAAAACTTACACAATGCCTCGTTAACAATAATCAGAGTATTAAACATTTTGAATTGTATGATACATTGATAATTATTAATTATAAACAATAAATTCATTCATGCTTCCTATTTGTTTTACGCACCAATACATAACGATTTTTCTTGCAAGCCATAAGACTGCACAGTTACTTAACGTGATCGAGGGTGTATTAAACTTTCAGCGTAGTATCGGCGACAGCAGTAGATTCTTAGACTACGCTAGTGTTTCTAGGATTATACACAATATTAGCAGGCGATTTAGATCACGACTGCCGTGGAACACGAATTCTGATTGGTCATAATACACTAGACAATATCGAAATATTTTGTATGTGTGGATTTGTTAAGTTACGGTAATTATTTAAAAGTCATAGTGCATCAAGAGAAACAAGATTAGGAAAACCTTTGAGCGTGATAATTAGGGCCTACACGTTCGAGAGTTGAGCCTGTATAAATATGCATATATGTTTACATACAAACATACATACGTGTAGCACTGAATTCACACCAACAGACATACATAAATAATGTACAAATTCTTATGACTAAGTAAATAGAACTGATTTTATGACTATACACAGAAAGTTCCGTAGTTAACGGTCGCAAATCACACGGATGGTAGAGACCGCAAGTAGAAACATTATTTGTTAGTGAACATTTGTCCAGGAATGTCACCCTGCAAAGTTCCAGGACTAAACACTGGTGTGCAGGTTTGAATTGCGCGCGCTCCGAGCCACCAGTTTATTGTCTGAGAGGATAAGTAGAGAGCAGCGATAGGAGTCAGAGTATTGCGGGCTGCAGACCTTTAGGCGCATGTTTTGGTTACGATTGTAAAACAAGCCTCACCTTCATACGCGCCTACGTACCTGCAACTCGCAATACCTCCTCTTCCACTCGCCTGCGCTCTCTCACCCTCTCAGCCATTAAGACTGGTGCCTCGGAGCGCGCGCAATTCAAATATGAGCTCTAGCGTTTCCCGTGCGATGTTGCAGGGTGCCATTTTCGGTCAAATGTTCACTAACAAATTATGTATCTCTTTGCATTCTGTACTATCCGTTTGATTTATAACCACTAATTACGAAACATTCTGTATGTATGCGTGTTTGTGCGTATACATATACATACACACTTTTACATAGGCTTAACGGCACATACATGTGTGCATCTGTCTCAAGGGTTTTCTTATACACATCATGCAGGATCTGCCATCTAGAATTGACAGTGTTCGATGAGCTGTAAAGATTCCAATCTTCAGTTCTGTTGTATTAAATAAAGAGCACGAGTTCACAAACAGAAATGTCAGCGATATTGTGTCAACCACACGTACAAATAGGTCAGCGATGCCTTAACAAATGACTGCCGTCCCAGGTAAATACCTCAGTAATACTTTGCCATTGTAAACAAGTATTAGTTGACCGTGCAGCGCGGCGAGACGAGCACTGGAGGCTGTAGGGAGACTATGAGAGGCAGGGTATGAAGACAGGGCGGTGTTTGACTTGCGGTGTCGAGTGTCGCGAGGTGAGGCAGAGTGGCTTAGACTGAAGAGAGGTATTACTGCCTCCACCCTAGTGTCGTCACTGCTGCCTCCATGACGTCGTCACTAGAGTACTGCCAGCTCACTACTGTTCCAGCCAGCCTCTCGTGTCTCCGCTTAACAACTACACGTCTTGATAACACGCACCTACAATACATACCCTTCAAACACTCAGACATACACATACAGTGTACATTGCATTGCTTCAGCATTTTTGAGCTACTATTAGAGTCCACGATTTTTAGCGAAAATAATTATGCATCAGTTTGTTTCAATGCCTTATGAGCGCAGATATGCAGCCCTGCTTCCTGGTCAGTGATTGGCTGTTTGTAACTCTCAGCTTCTAGGGTTCTACTCGCTAATCACAGACGTGTGGTTTCGCAGTAAACTTGTTCCTGTTGGCACAGTCAAATGTGCCACGTCTGTGCAATAATTCATTCTGCTAATAACTATTAAGTGGTGCTTAATATGTGCATATAAGGTGCTAAAACAAACTGTTGCAGAATTCTTTTGCGAAAAATCGTGGGCTCTAGCTCTTACGTTATACGCGTGTGCGGTTATTAACATGATTAAAGGCGGTGGAAAATTCTCTAGAATAATTGCAGTCAGCGTAGTCTCATAATCAGTGTAGCATCCTACGTCTTGTGTCATAAGACGACGACTATGCGGTGCGGTCTAGCTGTTGACAGACGAATAAAAGACGTCCAGTGATAGCGCACCAGACTCAGCATTGGCTCAGTCAAATAGGGTCTCACCAGTGATGACAGGAAAACGTCGGAAATCATTACAATACACTGAAGACTAACAAATATACAACTTTTCTTTCAGTATAACACCATCCATACCCATGTTTGTTTACAATCAGTGTCACAGTATAAAAAGCCCCCTTTATATGTCACATAACAAAACACTACTTTTTGGGGGGGGGCGGGGAGAGATTCGTACATTTTTTTCTTCTCGTCATGATGGTATGTATTCAGCTCTTATTGTTGCTAGACAGAAATTACTTTTTCAAAACGCTAATTTAGATGAAAACATTTTATTTTATTTGATATTCAAATAACCTTTTAAAATAACAGTAAAAATATTAAAATTAACTTTCAAGGATTTTTTTATAATCTTGTAACTAAGGAATTACACTTGTCGTTAAATGTTAAATAATAAAACAATATTAACGAATTAAGCATCGTTAATTACATTAAAAATAATCAATAGTGAATTAAATATAAATTTGAAATTTCCTTATAGAATAATATGGCTGATATCAAAATATCACGTTCTTCCTTATCTTCCAACA
The DNA here is from genome assembly GCA_003012365.1 of Medauroidea extradentata. Taxonomy (NCBI): domain Eukaryota; kingdom Metazoa; phylum Arthropoda; class Insecta; order Phasmatodea; family Phasmatidae; genus Medauroidea; species Medauroidea extradentata. Next base: position 50,159 of record PNEQ01018146.1, on the reverse strand, counting down.
TACGTCACATTACATGGAGGTAATTTATTATACAAAGTATCCTGGAGTCAAAAGACAACATTCTGGGAGGTGATAGTAATGGCCATTGTCATCAAAATGATCATATAAACATGGGGTCAGTATGTGACGGTTGTCGAGATAGCCTATTTGAATGTAAACGTTGATAAGCTAACAATTACTGTTATTGTTTTATTCGCAGCTATGTTCCTTTCTTCAGTTACAAGTAAATTGTAGTACATAAGTAATTTTAGAGCTTATGAATGTTTACATTCAAATTGAGCTATCTCGACAACCATATTGAGTCCATGTTCATATGAAATGTTCTGATCACAATGACCAGTATATGATCTCCCAGAATATTGCCCTTTCCTCCTGGGACATCTTGTATAACAATGTAAAAAGGCGTAGTAGGGTAATATTTAAACCATTAAATAACAAAAATGTTCCAGAAAAATCTAATAATGTGTGTAGCAGGAGAAATACTGTAAATTAAATATGGCCATACACCATCCCCCTTAAATACAGTATTATAAGTCTCTATGTTATTATAAGACAAGCACGTGTTGAGACTTAACAAGTGCGTGTAATCAAAGTGACGTCAAACAGTTGACGCAGCCCTGCCATGTAAGAGACTTCCCTCAGCAACGTCCTATGTGGCTCCAGTTTAAAACAATCCCCGATGTATTTACTGTCAACTGTTTTAACAAGCCGTGGCGCCGGCCTGCCCGACGCTCCACTCATCTCCATATTGCCCGTAATGAGAAATAAAACAAGAACGTAGTGGCTGGCACGCGCAACACTGGCGCATCTACAACACAGCGTTATCATCCAGCAAACTATTCTAGTACCTACTATTGTGGTGTGTGCACCCTTGAAAAATTCCGTTTATACCTTTTTAACTATTTAGGCAGTTTTAATTAATTGAAATCGTCTTGTCACCAATATAACACATGCAAAAATAAAAAAATTAATTTAACTATTCAAAACTCACAAGTTCATCTATTTAGATCTGCTTTTTCATAGCAAAAAATAGTGTCTCTCGTGTTACTCTTGCACGTGAAATTTTTATACTTATCATTTGAAATTTAGAATTTTAGGAAATGGTTTTGTATTTTTGCAAAATAACGTAATCTGAACGCGCTAAGCCCCAGGATTTCAAAGCTTTCATGACACGTGAACTGAATAATCTTCGGCCAACAGATACAATATCACACCACGCATACAAAATATTCCACAACTTTGACCTATATTACGCTTGAAAGTAAAATTAATTTGTGTTATCTTAATATTATTATTTTGAAGGGGAGAAAGTACAAGGTCTGAGAGAAATACAAAAAGCACTAGATCTAGCACAAAGGTAATAGCAGTAAACGTCCTGTTACTGTCAACGTCAGTCACTTGTCACTTATAGCAACACAGTCCAGCGTACATACATGCTCACGTACATCGCTGCTTTTATGCACGTATTCCCATCTCGGGCGAATAGTATAACTAAAGTAGTGTTGAGACATATATTATAACGGAATATGGGTATTATGGAAGCCTGCTGTGAAGTCAGCTAGGATAAGCATCATTGTCTTAATCATGAAGCGAACTTGGCGGGCGCATAGAGGGTGACAATCAAGCAAGCGAACCCTGGTAACATGTGTAAGCCATCGTGCACTCTAGGAGTAATACGTCTCAATTAATTGTGAATATACGTGGCAAGAAGTATGTCGACGTTAATGAATCCTTGATATCACTTGTGGGTTTCTCTAACCTCTAGGTTAAAATAAATAAGTTTTAAAGGTTCTTTCTGGTATGAAAATATCAACTAACTGCTTAAAAATACATATGCATTGCTGCAGCTCAATCTCAACTACCATCTTACGTCGTTATCGCTGAAATCTTCGTCTCCAATACAAATACGTTCCTATCAGCCCCTTACTTGCTGTGTCACGTCAGATAAGCGACTACTTAACTACGCCCGTTGTTACTCAGCGACTGTCGTCACAACTAACGCCCGCTCATTACTGTCGCCGCGGTAAATTTACTGTTACACCTCTGCGTTTATTCGAAAACTGCAGCAGCGGCGGTTGGCGCAGTGGTTAGAGCACTCGCCTCCCACAAAGGCGATGAGGTTCGATTCCCGGCGGGGTCGGTCCCCGGATATTTGCATGTGGGAATCGTGCCGGACGATGCCGCTGGTCCGCGGGTTTTCTCGGAGGTCTCCGGTTTTCCCCGCCCCTTCAAGCCGGGGCTACTCCTTACTCACCAGCGCTAATTATTCCTATACGCTAAGAGTGCGTGGTAGATAAATAAACGCTGAAAACATCAATTGATTTCTACGTTTTTTTTTCGAAGCTAATATGAGTAAAATACTCAATGATAATCCTAGATAATAAGTTGCCAACTTTATGAGCAAATATTTATCCATAATTACTAATGCGTTACGCGCGATTTCTTGCGCCGAAGTTAAACGCTCACGGTTCCAGCAACAGAGATTGTGCCTCAGAAGTTTGTAACACTGGAAACAATTTTGTTTAACACGTTGGCTAAAACTATTGTCTAGGATTGCTCTTGTTTAACTTTCGCAAATTGGCTTCAAGAAACCTACAGCTTTTAGCGTTGAATTATTTACCACGCCCTCTTAAGTACTTACCAAAATATCTTCAATCAATCAAAAAATGTTCAGTGTGCGTGATTTGAAGGAGTTGTCGGCGAGAAGACAGGTTAGTGACTTGCGCTTAGAGGTTAGGGTGATGAGTGAAACATATGCTGTCTCGCCCTTACAGCTACCGCACAACTGGGTCTCGTGTTCACACAGGCAGCAACCTTAACATAGATGAGCCAGTCAATACTTGCAAGAGGTGGGTGTATACCGTGCTACGTCCGTCCAGACGTAGATTGGACGACCCTTACTGTAGTCGCCCGTCCCGCGGCCAATCAATAGCCGGAAATTGAAATGCTCGAACCTCCGCGCGCCAATTAGCAGCCAGCACGAGTCCCCACCCGTCCTCTCAGGTCAGCCAACCCCCTGCCTCCCCTCCTTCCTTACAACAGGCCCTAGTAGCCAGTGTTCCGTCACGTGTTGCAGACAACTTACTAGCGTCGTAACTGCCTGCCTTCAACACCATGCTCTGTCCAACTGACACTATCTCGCTTCACGTCACTTCGCATGCGCACACCAAAACAACGTCTTACATTACACGTGAAGTGGTCCGCCTGGTGGACGTATTTTACTTAGAAGTGCTGGAGCGATAAGGGTGACATAACATACACATCCTGCCTCACCCTAGCTTCTAGGAGCAAGTCCCTAACCTGGCGTGTTGTCTTCTCACGACAACTATCCTCTATGAGACAGTCAGTGGTTAGGCCTACCTTAACATTTTATGACGTAATATCAAAGATAAACTTGAGTTGTACACGGATAAATATTATAAAGATTCTATTCCAAGATTTTCATACCTGAAAAATGACCGCAAAACAACCATTTTATGCCATTTTCAACCGCTTGAAAATATGCTTTAATAAGAAGCGATGACCTTGAAAGGGCACACGCACGTATAAAGTTCTGTGGATGTTACTCCTAAGCAGACGTAAGTTACGCCACTGAGCGCTTTTATTACAAACTTACAACAGCCCAAGCTCTGTACACCGCTAGGCGGCCACCTTAAGGGCGCGGTCTATATCAGATTCCATCATATTATTATTTTTATATTTGTACCAGATATATTTTATTTAAATTTTATTTTAGACATTTTGCTCTTATGAAGTCTCTCACAGTTTAGGCGTAATGTCTAGTGAACGTCGAAGTTTGTATTGTACGGGTTTATGAACGGCATTAAAACCAACCGACATACCGAGATGAAGAAATGTACAGTGAACGAAGGTGTTTTAGGCTATGACGTCTCCTATATATATATAAGATATATATACATATATATATTAAGATATATATATATATATATATATATATATATATATATATATATATATACAGGGTGCGGAAAAATTACACGTCATAAATGTAGGGGTGGCTTGGGGGTACTAAAGCAAGTATTTTGAAGATAGGAACCATGGGTCTCCGACTTACCGTTAAGTTGTTACACGCGTCCGAAGTTACGCGTCATGGATTGCCTACTTCAAGGCGCGCCTTTGTTTACATCTGAGCCAGCGTTGTGAGCCGTCAACACCTGTGCTTTCTTGCTGATTTTTGACGTGTGAATTAACATAAAGTACGCAGAAAAATAAAAAAAGCACAAAAACAAAAAACAAAACATTTTACCCTGGATGGTGTTTGTAATGCGAAAATGCAAAAGTTAACAATAAATGCTCAAAGTTTCTTCCACCGACATCCCGGCAATGTTCACTTCGACATAACACTGATTGGCGAACACGTTCGAACACACCTGCCATGTCTCTAATTTAGTGTACTGCTTCCACGATTCGCACTACTAAATCTTCCTTGCTTTCAACAGGGGTCGCGTAAACAATGTCTGATAAATCTCCACAAGAAAAAATCAAGGGGCGTTAAGTCAGGGGAACGTGGGAGCCACCTCACCGGTCCAACCATGCCGATCCACCTGTCACCAAATTCTTCTGTAAGATGAGCACGCACTGGCAACGAAAAATGGGCAGGACAACCATCGTGCTGAAACCACATTTCACAACGCACATTTAACGGCACTTCTTCCAAAAGTTCTGGTAGCACCTCTTGCAGAAGTAGGCAATCCATGACGCGTAACTTCGGACGTGTGTAACAACTTAACGGTAAGTCGGAGACCCATGGTTCCTATCTTCAAAATACTTGCTTTAATACCCCCAAGCCACCCCTACATTTATGACGTGTAATTTTTCCGCACCCTGTATATATATATTGTTTTTTTTTAATTTGAGTTTTTTCAATCATTATTCAAATTTCAGCAATATTTTTCCTATACAAAAATATTTTATTTATTTATTTTTTGTTTTTATAAAGGAGACGTTCTAGCCTACAACGTAGTTATTCAATGCAACTTATTTCCGGTTGGTTTGTCAACTGGTTTTAATAGCGTACATAAAACTGTAAAATGTAAACACATTTTGACGTTTACGAATCATTACGCAAAAACTACGAGAGATAAAAATTTTCGTTTGAACGAAAATTAGTTATAATTTATGTCTACATTGAGAAAAAATATCTGGTACAAATATAAAAATATGATGAAAACTGATGTAGACCGTGCCCTTTGTGTTCACGTAGCTGAAAACTGATTTATATGTGTTCAGGGCTTTGTATAATTTTGTGAGATTTTATCAAGTACTATCGTGAGAAAAGTGCAATAAAAGAAGCAACAAATTTCTTTTAAAATTAATCAACATAATAATAATATTTTAATATTCTGCAATACAAATTTCGCCACGTTTATCTGTCTTCTACAATAAATGTTAAATTCACTAGTTATTGATACGGAAATTTAATGAAAATGTTATTAAGTTGCTGTGACAAAATAAATAATTGAGTCAGCGTACACCATTTGACTTTATTTTTAATCTGCATTGTATAATATTAAATGTTTAAATGTTCATAACTGCGTTTTAAAAAATTGTGCAAACATGTTAGTTCTGGAAAACCCTTTAAAACTAAGAATAAACGTGTGACTTTTGGACATCCCTTATCCGTTTATTACGTCCGCCTGCAACGATGACCAGTGTGCATCAGTATGGTCGTATCTTCCTTGCAGGCACTTCTCCAAGTTTTCTGAGCGACTTGCTACTGAAACTAACTATATGTTGCATCAGAGAGGACGCAAGGCTCGTATCCTAGTTTATTGACGTGTTGAAGACAAGTCCTAGCTCATCCTCACCCACGGTCGTAGAAGAACAGGTCTGGACACTCGCTTGGATATTTGACCCCCTTGTTGTTTGGCTGTAGTTCACCAAGTTACCGAGAATATTGTGTTTTATTGGCGCTGATGTTACGGCGGTCGAACTAAACTCCGCCCACTTCCTTTCCGCTAAGATAAACACTTTAACAAAACGTATTTTTTATCAATTTATGAAATACTTTCTTCGCTCATAAATTTAAGAAAAGGCTCCAGCAATCTTTATTTACTTTATAAATTTAACAATGGAAAAAAGTGGACGGAGTTTGAGTCCGACCGCCCGGAAAACAGCGCCAAAAAGTACGACATTCTCGGTAACTTGACGAACTACAGCCAAACAACAAGGGGGTCAAGCAAAATACATTGCTAGATAGGCGAGTGTCCAGACCTGTTCTTCTACGACCGTGTCCTCACCCAAGTATACGCAGTTACAACACATATAGCTTGTTCAATATAAATTGAACACCTTTGTAACCTTAGCTACTTTTTTTCCTTTCAGATTATTTATATCTAGTTTCCTGTCACATATTTATGTAAACAAACTATTCTACTTAACAATATTAAGTGTATCAACTGTAATGATGTCAATAGTTTACGTCTTATGTCACAATAAATATTATTTGTTAATTATTGTTGTAGCTAAGATGGTCTTCAAAAGTGCTGACTTTATCTCGAACCATCTATATATACCCAGCAATGCCGTATTGCTGGCCGACCATCTTGTCTTCTATCTGCACACAGCACAGGAGGTTACAAATTGTGTACATAGAAAGATTGTTCGTCTGTAATTCCAGCAGATCATTGACATACCCATTTACTTAAATAATAAGTTTATAACTACGCAACTATTTGAACTGTAAAGCGTCACCCAAGCGTCATTTCAGATAGAAATATTTCATAGATTGTCAATATAAGTTTCGGGAAGGGTCGAAAGTCGTGAATAAGCGATAAATCTTTCATGATTTGACGTTTCAGATCCGACAGGGTGTTGGGACAAATTATGGCTCAAGACAATTGTATACTGAAGAGTTTCCCTGCCCAATGCGGTCCATCCTTTGTCTCAGACCGTGCAATAGCGTGATTAGCCAGCTGCGTACATTTCCAAGGACAAGATGCTGTTAAATAGGAGTCATAGTCTCCATCTTGAATGTTTGTAATTTGTGTCATTTCTTTTGTGTAGATTCATGGCACCTGACTACGATATAGAATACATTCTAATATAATTAGGCCTATAGACATCATAAATCCTGGCTTGTCATTACTGTTGTTACAGATTTTATTAAAGTTCAAAAATTCTTATTACTTCCTTAGCTGCAATTACATCTGTAACAGCAGTATGGAGAACAAAGATGTATGATATCTAAAATTATATGAAAGTGTAGTATTGTGCTGTGTAGTTAGGTTACAGTTCAATGAATGCACCCAGCATAAAAGTTACGACACAAAGTAGAAAACTGGAAGATGGTGACGATGTAGTTGTCTGTGAAGTCTCGCAACTTGTTGAGGAGCCAATGAACCCGGCAGTGTTAGTACAAGATATCATGTCCACAGTTGTAGCAAGGTCCCTGCGCGATGTGGCGACTCAAGTGCCAACATGCCGTCTCTTATTAGTTCACTTAACACCACCGCCTCTTAGCAAGGGGTGGAGGGAGGAGGGGGCAGGAATTAAAAATAGGCCACCCAGCTGCCGACCAGTCTCGTAAATCGGCCCGGCTGTCTTGTGGCGGAGGGATGGGGGGGGGGGGGTGCAGCAGTTTTATTGGGACAAGTGATACTCGGCAGTCAAGTAACTAAATGGATAGCTCGCTGCTGCGGCGACATCTCTCTGTCCTGCCCCTCTCTCCCCCACCCTACGACTCTCTCTCTCTCTCTCTCTAGCCACACATACCTCGTGGCAGGTTAAATTGTCCTCTGCCTACTTCAGTATCTGGCGCGTGGCTCGGTGACTCCTGTCTCGCGGAATGTACCATCACAGACTCAACCAGTTAACTTCTTATTGTTTTATCCGTCGCTCTCTAAACAAAGTCTTCTTCTTTTCTCACACTTATAAACATTCTTTTTTCCTTCGTCTTTTTCTGTACAGATCGAAACGTTGAAATATATAATATGGCATTTGTCTAGCAAAATGTAGACGACAAACCGTTTAAACTGCACTTACAAGATTGTAATTAACGTAATTAGGCTTTTCCTTCACGGCCTTTCTTATGCTTTTGTAATAATAGCATATCTGTACAAATCTTTAAAAGATGGAAATATTTTTAAGATAATTTATTCAAGCGATTCTGAATAGTTTTGTTTTGCACATTTCAACTGTATCCATTATTTCTCCCACTTATTCATATCGAACGTAATATTGAGCCCCTCACTGCGTCAGTAACATCACATTTTAAGTTAAGCCAACTATCGCGTTAAAAAAAATCCCTGCCAATTGTTTCTGACTTGCGTGCATTTAAAAACGTCAATAAAGGCATCATATGGATGACTTAATTTTATCTTTTAGACGCAGTTAATGTTTACTATTCAATAAATGATAAGCAGAGGGTCAAAGAAACTGATTCATCCTGAGTTTCGACTCAATGCATTAGAGTATTGTTTATGTAATGTTAGCATGCAAGATTCCAGCCAGGAAGTTAATGAGCAAGGAATTTACAAGACATAGGACGGCGCTAGCACATCCCTCAGTGGCAACGGGGAATAACAATGTATTGGTGTAACAAACCTCTAGCATATGACCGGAATATGCCAAGATATGCTGTGTCTGGTAGAACCTTAGGAAAATTTGGTAACTACTTATGGAATTTTTTTTTTTTCATATTTTGCAATATTTGTCTCGATGCAAGACATTTGTAGTTTTTAGATGTAATCACCAGAAATGTCAATTTCACAATTTTTACTGTAAATTTTGCCTTGCACTGTGTCATATGACACAAAATATTAACAGTTATTGCCAGTAGTTACTGTCTCACTCTCCTAGCACAAGTACTCTAATACTGTGAAAGTTCTCGTGGGCTATGCACACATTTCTGGATAATAGGATTCCGTTATTTTTTCTTCTGAAATTGTTAATTCTAACCCCGAACTCCATTATTCGAAGGAATCACTTAGATACCTATATATACGAAATGCGCAAAATAAATGTATGTATAGAACATTTGATGAGACGAAGAGGCAAGAGAAGAACCGTAGGTAAATATAACTTTGTAAAAGTACGTATATTTCTTGCAGAATGACGGTAATTTGTTTAAGCGTGTGATCTTATTGGAAGAGGGTGTCACAATGACGGTTGGTGTCTAATCACAAGGTATCTTGAAGGACGACATCTGTGGTACCTCGATACTTTCCCACGCTCAGCATGCCTGTGTTACTGTCACACAGGTCTCCACCTGTTTTCAACATCTTCACATTAACGATACTTGCTTCGCTGCTGCAGTCTTTGGGCGAGCACTGGAGGTCATTAAGAAATACATCTACTCCGTTTCACAGCCGTTATACAAGCGACATACAGACTTATTTAAACATCAGTGTTAGAGGCAAACAAACTTTGCCCTTAGCTCAAGCACTAAATGAAAAATATTGCTGTAGACACATCTGTAATGTAGAAAGAATAGTAGGCTATTGTTCAGTATGAGGAAGATGATTTTTACTTTTTGTAAATAACAATTTTTTTGTAGGAACAATCAGGCTAGTACCTTACCAAACTGAACTGTTGTCCCTAGTATTTTCTTTCAATGATTATATACAATACACACGTGTCTTCGATGTTTCACAGCTTCGGAAGAGAAGTGGCATTCAGGAAGCACACTCGGCCTCCAGAGCATATCGAAACTAGTGTACATCAAGAGTTTGTAGCTTACAGTGAGAAGTTAACTGGAGGGAGAGTCATGAAAGATCTGTGTAACTAGTAGCTTAATGAAGTAAAACATTGCATCAAGCAACAATGCAGGTCTCGTGAGGCGAATGGACCCAGCTATCAGCTGCATTATTTTACCCCATAAGGACTGAAGAACTAATCAAACTATTATTTAATAAGTTACACTGACAATTTCTAATGCATTAAATGTAGCGAGGAGCGAATGTATCTTACTGGTGGCTGAAACGCTGCGTCTATAAATAACGTAGTTGTTGTAGAGGACTTGGGGCAAGGGTGGGCTGTATCTACTGTCGGTCCATGAGGAAATGAGAGCAGTGTAAGTAAATACATGATTGTACAGTTGTGTGAACTTGGCCTGTATTCAGGCTTAGACGTCCGGACTGGCGAGGGGATCTCGTGCTACACGGACAGAAGACAAGAGGGAGTTGTGTTTTATAACGTACACTCGTGTGCTGTGGTTCCTCCTACATCAGCAGCACATACAGAAGTCCAGCGAGGAAGTGTCGCGTGGGGTGGTAGAGCTTACGGCGACAAGATGCACAGTTTGTACAAGCTCTAATCCACGTGTCGCTCTGAGTGGCTTGTCCCCGCCCCACATCACAGACTACGTCGTCATTTTATCACACGTGTCCTTACCTCGCGTTCCCAACTGACCAGAACAACTATAGCTGAGCTGGTCCGTCGCTCTGCTCTCACAGTGAACAAGAGGCATACGTGCCAAAACATCAGAGCCGTGTATATGTGTCTGATAGTGCTTTTTAAGCAGTTTTTCGTAAACAAACATTGAATTAATCACTGACGGAAATATTAATACTTACTTTTTTGTGTTAAAATTACTTTTGATAGTAGTACTTAGTCTACTTATACAACTATTAAGCCCAGAGCATGTCCACTATAAATTATTACGATACCAAGAGAATGACACATATTCAGAAAATATCTTTCATCATTACAAAACTGCAAACCTAAATTAATGCATGATGGACTAAACACAAGAAATAATTTACAAAAAAAAAAAAACTATGGCACAATCACAAACAATTCAGCCACACATAAAAATAGAAAACAATCAATAAATTAGTAAAGTATACCTGTATTTTATCATGTAAAAACTCTCAAACTATCTGAGGAAAATTATTTAGAAACCTCGCAATTGCCGAATGTTGACCTTCTCTCTGATGTCCTAGAAACAAACTGTTTTAAAATGTTATGCAGTTGAAGTGAAGATAACCTTGAGCCATAAATCTGAGCAACTTACAAGTGATTAAGTGTTTCTTGTGACATATTTGCCCGCAAATACGTTTTCAAGCGTCTTAAATCACTAAAATATCTCTCTGAAGAAGCTGCAGAGGCTGGTACAGTAAGGATGAGCGTTATCAATTTTGTACTTCTCCCAGCTATGTTTGCACCACTGCTGGTTCGTTCTTCAATTTTCTTGCTTCATGAACAACGCCACTGATATTTTCTTCAGTGATGACAGTCTTCAACATGAGCAATTGTACATGCAGTAAGTCTATATTAAAATCAAGTGAACGTTCACCTAGCTATAGCTGCAACTCTTCTGGAGACAGAGGGCTTTGTTTTATATAAGACAGAACGGCATTTTCTAATTTCATAAGTTTCTTCATTCCAGCTTGATTAAATCTTATCTTAAGTTCATTTACGAGGTGGTCCACAATTTCATAAAATTATTTACTTAAATTTCCTTTGGGTATGAAATTGACTGAGGAGCTTGGGTTGAGGGTATTTTCTAACTTGCGTGGTACTGTGACAGTTCGCTTCTCAACTAATTGCTTCTTGTTTAACTTTTTGGAAAGTTCTTCTACTTCTTTGTAAGTTTTAGAAAATCCTGTTTCAGATCTAAGTTCTAAAAGTGTCTGCACAAGTAAATCAACAGCATTTTTAGCACCTGCCGCACAGAAATCTGGACCTTGCAATGCCTTTGCTAACACTTCATAGGGACAAAAATGTTTATTGCAGCTGTGATGAAAAACATTGTTTCCATTTTTTTAAGCTTTTTAATATATCCCCTTAGAGCAGATTTTCTCTCGTTTGATGAATTTCCATTCACGTTTTCTTCCAGAGTTTGTTGTACACGTCCATAGTTCTGTCTGAATCTCTTCAACGAATGTACTCTGACGACAGCCTATCGTGTAGGACAAATAGGAAAATGGTGTTGTATGTTCTTCACTGAATCAGATTCTTGTGTTGTGCATGGTGGTAAAACCATATGTGAATAAATCTATATCCTTTTCGCACTCTCATATATTAAATTTGAGGTATCCTTAACTATCATCAAAGCATTGCATTTTCCTTCCTGTTTTACTTGCAATTTCTTGCAAAGTGAGATCAAGAGCGTGGTTTGAACAATGTACAAAACAACTTTTAGGAAATTCTTCAGTCGGGCGTTTCTGTACACCATTCCACTGACCTGAAATATTGGCTGCGCCTTCAAAACAATGACCTCGTAGTTTGTCAATGCTTATTGTCATTCTGAGTAGCATGTCTTTTATCACAGTTGTAAGTGTACCGGCTGCAGAATCTGGTGGGTTGTACATGTCAACAACAATTATTTTATCTCTTGGGAATATGGAGAGACACAGTGCACACACAAAGAAAATGGCTCCTCACATGAAATGTCAGTAGTAGAGTCAGCAGTAATGCCAATAAATGGGGACTTCGTAGTTTCGTCTACAATATTTTTGAGAACCACATGGGACATAATCTGCGAAATTGCATTTTGTATGACTGGGCTAAGCCAGTTGTCTCTGCGCAAAAGCTATGCCTTCAACTCCAGTACATCAGATTCTCTCTCGTGCAACAAAAGTTTCAAGTTTCCATCAAAAGGATAATGACTGCGAATTGCATTTCCTGAGCGTGCTAAGTACCTGAGTGAACTAATTGCTGATATTATTGCTTTGCATACTTTCTCTTGTTGCTCCTTTACTAGGGTATTCAACTGTGACACTACAGTAGCGCCCTTATCTCTTTGGAAAATTATACTCGTGGAATTTCTGCAGTCCTTTTTTCAAGTTTCTAAAACCGTTTACCAGAAAAGTTACTTCTTTTAAATGCCAATCTTTATCCATATGACAAGCCTTAATGCAGTCGTAACATAGAACACAATCCCTTGATGCATCATAGTTTAAACAGCTGTACTTTACAAGCCAGCTTGCAACGCAAAGCCTTGAATTTGTTTCAGGAAAACTATAACTTGAATGAGGATGATTTTTTACTTCAATTATAGGAAGATTTTTATAACCATTTGAAACACTATGACAACATAAATGTGGTCAACATGGGGTTTGTCGGTGATGGTACAGCCTTCGCTTTCAGACTGTAGTGCTGTGCCATGTATTATTTCTGTTCCGTGTTTGTCTTCTGGTTGTTCTGAGCCGACTGTTTCTTGTACAACAGTAGTTGCAGGTGGCTCTGAACGTGAGGATTTTAGAATAACAGGGAAATCATAATGCTTTTCTTTTAAATATTTTCAAATAAAAAGAAAGAGAAACTGTAATTTTGCTCTCGTTGGTCCTGGCTAATATTACATATAAAAACTATTTTCTTAAGTAGTTTAAAAATGTTACCATCCGACTATCAAAAACATAAAATGCACGAGCTTCAAATGACACAGAGAAAGCTGCAGCCGACCACTCCATAAGGGCGGAGTTAGCAGAAATGACCCAACACACAGTTCAATGGAACTGAGGTGTTCTGGATCAAAGTTGGCAGTGTACAGGAAGGTAAGGTAAGTGGGTTTTACGTCACGTCGACAGCAAGGTCACAAAAATGGCGACACACAATTTAGTACAATGACAGGAGCTGGGAGAGGAGTCAGCCGTAGCCTTTTTAAGAGCCATCCTAGCCTTCACCTGAAGCGAAAACAATGAAAAACCGAAATCAGGATGGCCGGAGCCGGGGATCGAACCCGGGTCCTCTTGAATGTGAGTCCAGTATGTTACCGTTGCGCCACCTCACTCAGTTATTGTGTATAGGAAACCTTTGCAGAAACAACTTTTTCTGGACCCTTATTTTAATTTAAATATAATTATTTAATGCTTGTTCTTTGCCTATGATTTACTTCCAACTTTCTTCTAACTCGTATGATTATCTCAAAATAAATTACGTGGTGTAGAGGCGATGAGGGCAAACAAAGCGCGTGGCATTGTCACCAGTGTAGAGTCCACGCTTCTATGGCTTGAAGAGTGCATGCGTGCTGCGACACGACGAGTCTTTGTCTGCCAATACCGACATGGTCTTACATCACATGTCTAGCTGTACATCAATTATAATGCTCAGTGTTCATTGGCAACGAAAATTCCTTAAATGAAATCTACATTCACAGAGGCAGAGGAATTATAATAATCGACAAAAATATGAGTTAAACCGCACCTGAAAATGAAAATATGTCAATATCTGATGTTAAATAAAGGCTAAGTAAAACACTCATAAACGAACTAGGGTGAATACGGAAACAAGTAGACACAAGGATGTGAATGTAAAGTGAACATAATTTAAATCGGGGAACAAACGAAAACAATCTTCCCGCCTACAGTTTACTGTAAAAGTGGTGCTACGTATGATCTATTAGCTCATAGTCATAAGAGTGAAGTACGTTTGAAATAAACGTGTTAAAATGCGCTGAGTTTCGGTATGCGCAACAAACCATACATATTATTATGATTTATTATTACAAGTGTAATTTATTTTAGACTTGACTACTATCGGAATATATTTCTTTATGTGTTGGAAATGTTCAGTATACATAGGAAAACTGTCCACCGAGCGTGTTGATTAGTGTATGAACACAGTGTTGGTGAGGTCAGTGGAAATAAAATATCCAAGTCCTTACTTGGAAAAGGCAGTATACTGCGACGTCCACATAACAGCGTTTAAGTATGACGTAGCAACATCATAGTCGTGCGTTTTGTTTTAACATGTATGGAAATATTACACATTAGTGTTGTCTGTTAAATGGCGTTGTGTTTAGCGTATTTTAGTGGCGTGTTAGAATATGCAGTACATTTATATGCATTGCTGGTTAATGATTATAACTTCATCGCAATGAGAAGTCCCTGGATGTAATGAGAGGTTGTAATGACATTAATTTGAAGTACAGCTTATCAACGACGTTGATCAAGATAATGTAATATCAGGGTTTTTTTAAATTGATTTGTTCATTGTTTTCCAAATAGCCTATTAGGAACATTTTTTGTTGGCTCTATCTGTAATTCATGTTGTGATACTTTATTTAGTCGGCTCGTGTTCGCCCAGACTCAGTCACAATATAGAACTTGTATGTGGCAAGTATAGGCCAGCTTATAGCCGGTGATGTATGTGTATTGTTTGAGAGTATTGTTCAGCGACGCAAGTAGAAGATACAGAAATGTGTTGAAGTTAAGAGTGCGGCAGATGACATCTTGGCAGCCCTACTTACCAACTCCCAGCGGAGAAGAGCGCTTCACAAACTCCTGTCCTCATTAACAATTAAAAGCGCCACAGTCGCAACAGCTTCTATCGAGAAAGAGGAAGAGTTCAGCGGAAAGAAATAATTATAATGATATCCGGCCGCTTCCGCTGGGCCCGGCTTTAATTAGCAGCGGGAGGAAATTAGCGTTAAGAAATGGGCAAGTTTGTTGTAAGTTGAGTGGCGGCGGGCTGCTGGCTCGACCATCTTCGGCAAGTTTCCTGACTACAACAAACAATGTTGCCTCGACTAAAGCGTCACTCCAGAGCCTCGTTGACTGAGTCTCCAGTCTGTAGCTGGAGTCCAGGGCTAGACTCCACACTGTCGCCCTTGTTTACAGTGTATGAGCTCTACTGCTGCTTGGAAGACGATCATGCATGAAGCTAGTTTATTAGCTGGTTGTACGGGATCAATAATTTGTTTGAGGTAGCGCAGAAGAAACCAATCCACTAAGTAATTTATTTCGAAATAGAACAAGTATTGCATTACAATATTTGAAGAAAAAAACTATGTTTACAAGGCTTAGATACACACAGCATAATTTAACCTTGAATATGTCAGTTCCAGTGAACTGGGAGTGGGTCCCTTTCTCCTTAACTCCGTCCAATTGATGCACATAAAATATTATAAATAGTATACGCGACAAATAATTCTCTTGCCGTTCTAGCTAATGATTTCAGTATATTTAGTAGACTTTAAAATGCTGGCTTAAATAGTTGGATGTTCTAGAATTTAATTTCTACAAAAATTCATTGAAATACTAACTATTATAGATATTTGTTACAAATATTTTACGCTTGTAAGTACTCATATATCTTCTCTTTCCTCACCATACACTTGGCGGTAATATTGTCGGTGTGTGTATATCAACGTGTTGTAAGACAGCAGTGTGATGTACGATGTAGTTGACTTGTCTGGTACAGTGCGTAGTTACAGCGAACACTGCAGCTACAAAGACAACCCACGTGTGAGACACGTGAAGATGTCTCTCCCCCTCTCTTACTCACCACCTCTCTATCGATCAGTATATTTATTACTCACATCCTACACTTACGTTCTGCCTTCAGTACTACTATATTACCACTGTTCTATACATAGTACATACTGTACATGTTTTTAGTTTTACATAAGTGTTCGTTTATACCTCATATTGAATTCAGATTTCGTATCGTGTATCTTTATACGGGTATTGTTCGTCAGAGAAGTAATTACAGTTCGTAATTTTTTTACTAACAATTTTCCTTCATTAAGATATGAAAGAAACCAGTCGCAGAAATACGTACCAAAACAATTGATATAAATGGAAGAATTAATGGAAGTTTTTGAATATGTATACGTAGGGCACATGTGAGTGTTGCTCTTGTCATTTAAATAACGTTCGCTATTAAAAGAAAAAATTCTAATCTCATACAAAGAAAGTAAATTTTTGCGTAAGCATAGCTGTGCATCATAAATAGTACGGTCTTAACAATTCTTCTGAAATTTTTATTTTTGACATGTTTAATTTTGTGGATCTGAAACAAGTTTTAACTTACTTATCTTATTTTATTCTCTTCTCTTTATGAACGGAATAGTAGCTATGAACGTAAACTGTCTTAATTAAGACAGCGTATATGCCAGAGGCACAGCCGGTATTAGGAAGTATGAAACCCACAGCAATCTCGATAATGAACTGCAGAACTTCATCCAGGATCAACTTTTATTGTTCTTTACACTGTCAACAAGAATCTGTCGCAGTATTACCCAGCTATAGTACGAGTGTCACGTGTGTGTGCACGAGAGGGTTAACAGTTGACTAAAGGCTTCTGACTGCCTTTCTTTGTCTCAACCTCCTGGAGACCGAGTGCCTTGTAACTATACCTCGGCTCCTATGTAACAATTACCTGCACCTACCGTATCCGCCGCAGACGAAGTATTTAAGCCACATGTGTCACTTGTGCATCATTTGTTTTTGTAATGTTTACTAAATAACAGTAAACAAGCATTTCATTACCTCTACGTTAAGAGAAATGTTAACACTTCTATACATAAAAGTTATTCTTATATTTCCTGGAGAATGTTATTGATAGTAAAAAAGCCGCTTGGTATTTCCAATGAATAATCAAACAATACACGCTGTGTTAAAATTAGTCTTTACGCTAACACGTAAATAGTTTCCGTAGTTAACTAACATATCACATGTTAACTTAAGCTTTTGTAATTAATTGTGTTCATTTTTCCCCTTTGCAAAATAATTGTAGCTAACGACTGTGAAACTGGTCAGTAATTAGAGAAATAAATGTTTGTCAGGGTGTGTGTGGGGGGGGGGGGGTAACAGCACAAGTGAATTGGTCTGTTGGAAAAGGTAATATCTTCACTTTACAGACAAAACCACTTTATTGTATGAATACATTCCAGTGATGTCACATGTTTCCTGTGAAACTGCCATTTCTACATTGTCTGTGTGTCGCTCAAACTGTTATTAGTTGGCTTACATTTGAACACGAACATTATGTGAAAAAAAACTGTATATAGTACAGTGTCTTACAAAATGCCTTCTTAAAACATACATTGAATTGCATATAATTTTAAATACGATATCAGTGCACTGGAGAAGGCCCCATATGCATGGCAATTATACCCTTCTTACGCGCGGCTGTGTAATAGTTTTGTAAGTCTAGCTAGGGAGTAATTGTACGGATAGCTTAACATTATAAATTATCTAGAAAACAATTTATATTTCAGAATAATGTTTTTATTATCCTGAAAGATTTAATTGTAAGACGTGGCCTTATACATATGCTGTATATTGAAGTGTGGTGTTGTGCGTGTTGCAGATGCTTGCGGGTTGTCGGATGTGGCGCACATAGAGAACCTACAAGAGAAGTCTCAGTGTGCACTGGAGGAGTATTGTAGGACGCAGTATCCCAACCAACCCACTCGCTTCGGCAAGTTACTGCTGAGGTTGCCTTCCTTACGTACCGTCAGCTCACAGGTACGACTTTCTGCCACTACAGGCCTTCTTACAAGCTCACGAGGCTACGCCAGCTAACACTGGCTTACCTTCGTAACCTAGTCAAGTTTACTCGGGACAAATGTTCACTTGGCACATTCTCGTTCAAAATATCGAAGACACAAGCATGACACGAATATTATATGCAATATAAATATAATAACGTGTAAATTATGACCTGTGGACGTCAGTCATATTCTGCGAAATATTTGTCATGCATACATTTGTATGCTTCTTTTTGTTCCCGCCATCTTAAAACTCTGAACGGTATAACAGGCATTCAGCAAGTTCCTGGTGCTCGACAAAACCTGGTCATGTGACTGAGATAACCTAAGCTACTCCAACTCGTGAGCTTTTGTGAACGCCTTATGTATTCTTCTCCCAGCCAACCTCACCACATCATATAAACGTACGTGTCTATGTATTCGTGTACAGCATATGGCTTTTAACAACAAAGTGACTATTATTTTAAGACCATAATAAATGCACTGTTTCAACCGTTATTTTGCTTTCACCACAGTTTTGTTTTAGATAATCCCACGGTTTTAATATCCTACATACAGAATTAACCATTAATCGCTCCCAAATTTTTACGTTTGTGGCCAAAATAAAATGTTTCTTGGTTGTTAATAACTGGCAGGGAATTTGATAATTCTTAATTTGTTGTGAATAGCTTAGATGCATGTATTCATGCTCACAGAAAAAAATCTAGATACAGTAAACCGTATATGGGCAAAGTGTACACAGTGAAAATAATACGTAACAGATCAAACAAAATTTCAGTTGGTAAAAGAAAATTAAAGAACGCGCCAAGATGTTTGTTTTTGTCTAAGAATATATAACATTTAGTTGACTAAAACTGTCTCTTAGCTGACTAAACCTGTCTCTTAATTGGCTAAAACTGTCTCCTAACTGACTAAAAGGTCTCTTAACTGGCTAAAACTGTCTCTTAACTGGCTAAAAATTGTCTATTAACTGACTAAAACTGTGTATTAACTGGTTAAAACGGTCTCTTAACTGGCTAAACCTGTCTATTAACTGACTAAAACTGTCTCTTAACTGGCTAAAACTGTCTCTTAACTGACTAAAACTGTCTCTTAACTGGTTAAAACTGTCTCTTAACTGGCTAAAACTGTCTCTTAACTGGCTAAAACTGTCTCTTAATTTACTAAAACTGTCTCTTTACTCAGTAAATAAAATTGGCCTGAAGACAAAGTGTCTTTTTTAATGTAAACTATATAGGAAAGCATGTTGCCTTCATCAAACTTATATTCAGTGCTTGATGTAATACAGTTTAATAAAGGTTAATGTAACTTTGTAAAGGTGTAGTTGTCTGCATGGTAACAAGCTGTTCGCAGGAAGTGATGGAACTCTATGATAGACTGACTGGCACCAGGCTCCCACCGTCTTGACTATCAGTCTGTCCTACCCTCATCCTGTATCTGACACTAGCCACGTTACTTAGGTTGTACTGTTATTCCCAGAGTATGTACCACACCATGTAGTGTTTTGCAGCGACTATAACTTACAAGGAGCGCCATCAATGGTAAAGCTAATCATCCTACAACTGGGTGTCAAACATAAATACTACACTTCATACAGACAACTAACTGTACACCGCTGTGCACAGAGAACAAGCGGCACCATAGAGTATATACCGTACAGTATATGAGACAGCAACGTTGACACAACTTATTAGGCTTAGCTGTTCCCAGCGAGTATGGAAGTATATGTCTTCGTATTTATCAAGAAATACTGGAGCAACAGATATCTACCTGGCAGATTAATAAAAACTCATGGAAGTACAGGGAACGGGAGATGTCACGATTTATTTGACATAACACTCACCAGGGTGAAGATAACCAACTATTAAGTGCTGTGTAGTTAAGTGGTAAGAAAAACCAAATTGAATTGGTTTAGTTTTCTCCGAGAATTATATAAGATTGATAGTGTTAAGCTTGATGTTAGGTGTTAGGATAACACATTATTCGATCTGACAAGGAAATACTTGATCTTGATTTATGGACTCGAAAGATAAGATATCGACGAGACGGTTGTCTCAAAAGATCGCTGTTCTTTTAATTTCCTTATTTGGCATTTATGGAATATTAACGCCTCAACATCTCGTATGTTTCTAATTAGCAGAGTGTAATTATCGTATTTCGGCTTCTGTTTGCAAGAGAGAACATGATGCTGTTCGTTGTTTTCAACAGTACCATTTTTGATTAAATAATGATCACACACATTGATATGAGAGGTAACATACAGTGTTGAAAAAGTCTCAAATTGACCATCACTGTAGGGAGGGGACAAAGTACTGATAATATATACTACGAGAAACCTGAACAACTCAGTGTGATGAGAGACCTGAACAATTCAGTGTGATGAGAGACCTGAACAACTCAGTGTGATGAGAGATTTGAACAACTCAGTGTGATGAGAGACCTGAACAACTCAGTGTGATGAGATACCTGAACAACTCATTGTGATGAGAGACCTGAACAACTCAGTGTGATGAGAGACCTGAGCAATTCAGTGTGATGACAGACCTGAACAACTCAGTGTGATGAGAGACTTGAACAACTCAGTATGATGAGAAACCTGAACAACTCAGTGTGATGAGAGACCTGAACAACTCAGTGTGATGAGATACCTGAACAACTCAATGTGATGAGAGACCTGAACAACTCAGTGTGATGAGAGACCTGAACAACTCAGTGTGATGAGAGCATGTTGTGTTGAACGTTGTTGTGAGGGAAATAATTGTTTTCGACAGCTGAGGGGATGTATAGTTCTATATGATAGTGTCCTGTTGTCGCTTGATGAAATTACATGATCTTTGAATGGTTTTGAAATGAGTATGTGTATGACAAACTGAAGTGTTTTGTTGGATATACGTCTGTGCTACAAAACGTTGCTGATTCGCAGAAAACCCACTGTTATATGAAAGTAAAATGAACAAAACAACTAAACTAACATAACGTTGTAAAACAATAATAAACAGTCCATCGTCGTAGCATATAATCTCAATACAAGCTGCGCAAGCAACCAGAAGACAGCTGCACTTTCATTGACGGAGCTAGAAGTAGGCACCAGTCCTCTTTAGCTGTATAAGATCCTCGGACGTCACAGTCCGTTTGCTGGAAGAATTCTTCAGATTGTTCATGTGTCTGATGAAAGGAGCATGTACCAGTTCTGGAAACATGGCATCTGTTGTGATCGAAGGGAGCTTACTGTTATCATCTCTGTTATATTCCTTGATGTCATGTTGTCCTCGTTTTTACCGCCATAGTCGCCATTTTCATGTAACTTGTTTGGACCGTGTCTGTTTGGCTCTGTTCAGCTTTTGTTTTTACTAAGCCTATGTACCGACACTATTCCTCTTTCGGGATTACTTGTATTTCGGTTGACTGCAGCCATTCTTGTCTTCCTTAGTTTGTTCGTATCTCGGAGTGAGAGTAGAGTGCGTTATGTTGGTACTTTGTTGCAGGTGATAGAGCAACTGTTTTTCGTGCGACTGGTTGGCAAGACTCCCATCGAGACGCTGATACGAGACATGCTACTGAGCGGCAGTAGTTTCAGCTGGCCCTACATGTCTTCCATGTGACACAGCGTGTGGAGGCAGCTAGCTTCCGCTTGATCAGCCGCTACAGTGTAAGAGGGCCAGTTCCTAGCGTCATCAGCCACCTCACCTCAGCAACTGGCACAACTCTACTTAACTCCACGTACTTACCCTAGACGGCGACTTCAACCCGACATACCACAGCAGTCGTCTGTGAACATCACTTACCTCGTGTACAGGTCGCGCTCTTCTTGCCAGGAACTCTCTCTTAGCCACAAAGTTGATAACTTCTTGGACTTATACTGCTTCAAATATCTTCATGGTTTTAAGTTTAAGTGATATATAGTATCTGTGTTAGGTGAAACAATTTATTCTTGGCAAATTACCAAATTTACTCTGCTTTAACTCTGCAGGCAAACTATCATACATTATTTTACTGAGACAACAGCAGTGTTTGAATGCAACAGCCATAGCTGTTTTTTCCAGAACTCTTACTGACATAAATTTGTGAAGAGGATTCCTAATAATTTTGTCAACTGTTCGCGGCTCATTCGTTTAACAGCATTCCTTTTCTCCTTGCGAAGTACACATGCCACGGCCAGAAGTTTTGGTGAGGTTGAAGTGCTGTACCTTTGTCGGTGTCGAAATACTTCCAAACAAAATATTGGTGTTCTGCAGACGTGTGACAATACTGTGCAAATATCTGTGCTGTAACTCAAAGTCTGCTGAATTACTCTAACATAGATTCTCAACGGTCTTGAACGATATGCAAGAACCTAAAACAGTGCCATTATCAATGAAGGGTTACTCGCGAAACTGGACTAGTGATTGTTGGACAAAACGTGCACGAGACTCGTCGCCGCAACACGGCTTGTTCTCATACAAATGTCAGATCCAGGTCATTACAAGTTTGCAAAAAAAAATTGAAATGTGATATAATTATATCCCGGTAAACGGTGACTATACTTAATAACCTACTTAGTTTTAATATGTAAACAAAGCAACCTTTTGTAAAGTTTATGAAGCGTGTATATAGTGTTTGTAATATTATCAAGAGAGTAAATAAACGCGGTTTGTTCTTAAAAATGAAAATTGTAAAAAAAAAGTCAGTGTTGCTCTATTGTGTGAAAGTGGTACTTACGACGAGGACAACATAACGGTCGGTTACTTTTGAAGAACCTCATCCTCTTTGCCAAAAAAATAATGAAGCAAAACAATCAAGGGAAACACACACAGTAGCTTAATATACTGTATTGTAATGTTTGTTCATGTTCATTTAGTATGTTGTTGTCATTTGTAATGACGATAGTAACTTCTGAGATAGTTTTATTTGCTCTGATTTTATGTAATATTGTATTGCCATATTCCAGCCCTGTAATTCCTTTGTCATGTTGTTGAATTTTTTTTTTTTTTTTGTTGTGTTTGATACTTAATCTCATATATGTTGTAATGAGACATTTTGTTTCAACTTGTTTCCAACGGTAGCTTATTTTTGAAAACATAGCACAAAGATAAATAAACCAAGAGCATTGAAATTATTGTTGTATTCAGTTTTTTTAACATGACTGTGTTTGTTTGTGTTTCGGACATTTTAAAATTTTCCATTAACTGTCAGATTTCAATTAGACAGTGATGTAGACGAATATCACAGAGTGATGCTGATGCCTGTACATCTGATGTCTTGAAATATTTTGATTGATATTGACATGAAAAATTATATTTTACCTTTCTCATGCAAGGGTTCACATATTTGACAGTGGTGTTGACAGTCTAGTATACAGCTATACCTGTGGAAACAAACACTTGTGTTTCTCTCTGACACAGGTGAATTATGCACGAACACACTGGCTGCCAAACTTGCCAGCATTTCAAAATAAAATATGTTTTCTCACGACAGAAGTTTTTTTTTTAGATGAAATCCTTCAGAATTGTCATAAACTATATTTCTTATGTGTGAGACGCTAGCTGCAATGTTGCAGTGCATTTCTATTTTGCTAAAATATACTTTGTGTTTTCTAACGCCGTTTGATTGAATGTGTTGATGGATTATTACCACAGTCTATATCAAACTTTCATGTCCTCAATATCATACAAATACTAATAGAATGCCTTACTTTCTGTTTACCTGAGAGACGACCATACGTGTAGCTTCAGCATATTTATGAGGCGAATGAGTGTTCTCTGAAATTGTGAACTATATTTTCTGTGATAACTATTCGCCTACTATTTATTATACGGCGGTAAATTTTAAATAAAACAAGTATTAGGTAATACCTTAGTCTGCGAAAAACATAGTAGGCTAAGTAATAATAATGTAGTGAGTTTTGGAACAGTAATGAGAACGTACATTTTCTTGTAAAATAATAGTGATCGTGAAATAAACAGCATTGGTAGAATTTAGAATTACACACATACACACATATATGTATACATGTATATAATCGACTACTGCAGTTAAGTAAATACGAGAAGCGTCGCGACCTTCTAAGAGTACGTTTATGCATGCCTATAGCGTACGAAAATTTTGGAAAATCAACTATATATAATATTAGCTGCCAGCCAGCTACTTTGCCTACGTGTAGTTTTTGAAGGAAAAGGAAAAACTATAGAGATTGCTTACCGTAGTAATGAGATGTTAAGGGCATAGCGAAAATACATTTTACGGCTTTTCACCCCCAAACACAACGACACACCACCTTGTTTACGAGATGAACGAGCAACAACAATAAAACACTCACTTTTCGTCATAGTGTAACACTTTGCTTGGTTACTAAACCATTATTTAATGCTCTTTACAATTTAATTTCAATCAAACTTGAATGTGTATATATATATATATATATATATATATATATATATATATATATATATATATATATATATTCACTATATATTATTTCTGAAAAAAAATATATATATATTTAAATCACAGTTTAATAACGGAAGACTTACAACTTCCCATTTAAAACCACACTATTATACTACTATCTGTATCAATTAATTATGCTGATACGTTTACATATGAGATCTGCCACGATTTCTGAAAGTACCAAAATACATTTATTAGCAAACTAATTCATTCAAGAGACGCTCATATTTATGTGAGTGGTGAACATTTATTGGGTCGAGATACAAATAACTTCGTCTGTTGTGAACACAATATAATTTAGCGTTACGACCTATTCATAGCGTTTGGAAGGATATAAGTACACATACATATACGTACACTCTCTCGCACTCTCTCTCGTACTCTCTCTCACTCTCTCTATTACACACGCAAACAAGTCTCTCTGAATTTACACACATACACACACATACTCGTACAGTATATCTTTAATCCCTTATGAAGTTTTAAAGCAGTTTAAACATCGATACATTTAACGCCCTCAATAAAATTTAAAGCGTACTTTAAACATAAACTAAAACGTTTCGCTCTGTTCACATTACATTGAAACTCTATTAATTGTTGCAATTGGTGTTCTTTTAACACTGTATTGACGCCTCAGTGTACTCGCCGAAAATAAAGTGTTGACATTAGTGTGAATATGTTAGTGGTATTTATCAAACGCCAAAAAAAAAAGATAGTTTAGGGTAAAAAGGATTTTATAAATGTACCATATGTTTTATTTAGTTATGATAGCAACAACAGATTTAAAGTGTTGTATTATGTCCAATAAAAAACTTGAGGGTAAACAATACAGAACAGGCTGCGCCAATAAGAGTGACGGACAGATTTAAAAAACGCTTCAAACACCAATTGTAATCTACATGTTTTAGAAAGTCGCAGTGGAAAACCTACAAAAGAACAATCCTAGATAATGATATTTGCAAACTTTATGAGCAAAAATTTACCTGAATGATGCATTGGTTAAGTGTGATCTCTTGCGCTGCAATTAAATGTACGAGATTGTATTTACTTGTAACTATGGAATTTTAACTTCTTTGCTGCGTATCAAATGGCCATTCTTTTTATTTGAACCCAAAATAATGAGATATTTGCGACAAGCGTCGTTTAGTGTCTTATCGTATTGTTTGCCGTAGTGCGGTACTTAAAGTTGGGTACGTCCAATAAATTGTACTTAAATATATATGTCTACAAAAGAAATCAATAAATTCATTTTGCACTTAACAGATCTTTCCTTCGAGTATTTAGACATTGTTCCTCCTTAACTACCACACAAAGCAAAATAAAATCAAAACATCAGTTTATATTGGAGTATAGATGAAGATAGTTTTATTTATAATACCCATATCTTAAACACATGAAACAACACTTCACCATATTCTACTAATGCTGTTTGAAATGACATTCAGAGACACGACAGTGCCGATATACAGGTCTCAGCAAACTAATGTGTTGGTTCGTCGCTTGTCTGAACAAGACAACGGAATATTAAGTTGCCATAATTCTACACTTGCGTTGACAGTAAGGTGTGTGATGAGAGATTCTGTTGTTTTGTAATATTCCTTGGAGAAGTATAAAAGACATTTCTAGGTGATATTCAGATGATACTCACCTGTAGATTCTTTTAGATCGAAAAAAAAAAAAAAAGAGAACAATAAATGTTTCTGTCGTCAGTGTTTTCGTAAAACGTCTTTTATTTAAATTTATCCCAAAGTCCGAATTATTTAGTTTAATTGAAGTGTATTTTTTTTTAAATAAATAGTGAAACCCTGAGAAACCAAGCTGTGAATTAAGTATCCAAATGAAAACGCAAGAAATGCAGTAAAGACAGACACTAAGTTATGTATGCAGAAATTATCGACCTAACGAAATTAACTAACTTATTTAAATTGAAAAAAAAACAAAATGTCAAATCACGGCTTTGAAATTAAACAAATCCACGTATTTATTTCCGCTCTTTATGTTACAAAGTAGTAGAAGAACGGAGCTTAATCAAATATAACAAAACTTCGTTGGTATAAATCGCATTCTTGCTGCGGATTATAAACAGTTTTCTTAAATCAACTACACTGTATTATTGTTTTGCTGTTTGCGTTTTCAAAGGACTTGATAGTTGGCGGCCACTAGCCCCAGGAACACTGGGTGCGATGCGGCGGCAAATAACTTAAATACATTACGGCGAGAAAGTAGTATGACACAAAATATTGTTTTATATAAACGGATGATTTTATCGCTGAATTTCCCATATGGTTTACATCTTCATAACATCGAGCAATGTTTGAAAATGTATGCATTTATTCAAAGTCGTTTTCAATTTCATTCGAAAATACGATGTAAAAACTCAAATTTCAAGTTCGGATATCACTTATATGTTAAACTTATGCTGGACTGTAAGCTGCTATATACATACATATAAGTTTGTATCACGTATATATATATATATATATATATATATATATATATATATATATATGTGTGTGTGTGTGTGTGTGTGTGTGTGTATATATAAAATGAAGTGTCCTGACTGACACACTCACTCACTCATCAACGCACAGCCCAAACCGCTGGACCTAGAACAATGAAATTTTGAGGGAAGCTTCCCCTTGCCCCTAGGCACACACTAAGAATGGATTTTTCGAAATTCGATAACTAAGGGGGTGAAAAGGGGTGAGATGTGTTTCCGAAGAATCCCTGATATCTCATTAACCGGGAAAGCTAACATCATTTTTTAACTTCAAAATATTGCCCAAACAAATGCATATTTGCGAATTTTAAAATTTTTCGAAATTCAAAAATTAAAGGGGCGAAAAATCGTAAAATGTGATTTTCATTAATCCGTGATTTCCTCTAAACCATTTCGGATAGTGAGGTGATTTATTCTTTAAATGATGCTTAAGTAAATTTCTAAGAAGAAATTTTAGAATTTTTCGAAATTCGTCTTTGAAAGCTCTTAAAAATATGTAGGTAACGAGTTTTAATTATTCCCACTTATCTCCTGAGCCAGTGAAAATATTGAAATGGTTTTTGCTTTACAATAAATCTTTCGTAAATATAAAAAAAAATAAATTCAGGATTTTTCGAGATTCGTCCTTGAAAGCCGTTAAAAAAATTAAATGTGTTTTCAAATAATCATCTGTACCGCTTAAACCCGTTGAGATATCAAGATGATTTTTTGATAAGAATGAAGCTTATGTAAATATCTACAAATCAAATTCAGAATTTTATGAAATTCGAAAATTAAGGATGTGAAAAGAGAATGATCATGGAGAAATAATTCAACAGTTGTTTCTTTTCTCCAACCTACTCATAAATAAAACCTCTTTGGACTGTAGCCTGTGTATACGAAAGAATTGCTTTTTAAGTTTTCACTTAGGTATTGTATAAAGTGTGTGGTGTGGGAGGGGTGGGGTTACGGGTTCGTATCCCGTGCAATACTTTGCGATGGGAGTTACTATGACATCATACGAGCATATTGCGCGCGCTCTTTACACTGAGCTAAGACAATTTATAGTTCACTGTTATTGAGTACGCTAGCAGTTAAATGCCTTAATCACATATTTTATCCAGAGTTACTGTTTACATTACATAATTTCACGCGGGCAAAGCCACAGCCGGGTAGCGATTTTATAGAAAATAAAGATTAATTAAAAATAAAGATGTTCTGCAATTAAAGTATGCTCAACGAAGTGACTGGATAAAGCTGTTTGTAATTGTTGTTTTAAAGATATACAGAGAATATGGTAAAACCATCAATTAATACGTAATTTAAAGTTAGTAACTTTTTTCTATAGTACACGCGGGCGAAGCCGCAAAGGGACAGCTAGTGTCTATAGGCTATATAAAATGAACACTGACTGACTGACAGACATATCAACTGCAGCCCAAAACACTGAACCTAGAATCGTGAAATTTTGGTGTGCGTTCCCCTCAGGTCGTGAGCGAGCAATAAGAAGGGATTTTTTTTTTTTTTTTTTTTCGAAATTCGACCTCTAAGAGGTTGAAAAAGGGGGAAATGTATTTCCGAAAGAATGTCGATAAAGCTCGAACCATACGGCCTATCATCGTGATTTTTACTTTAATAGGACACACATAAAAATGAATATCAACCAATTTAAGGATTTTTCGAAATTCAACATTTAAGGGGGTGAAAAGGCCTTAAATTTGTTTCCTATTATTTATAGATATGTATAGAATCCTTCGGGATAGAGAGTTGGGTGTCACTTCAAAATTTTGCTTACATAAATACCCAAAAATCAATTTTATGATTTTTTGAAATTCGACCCCAAGCAGTAAAAAGGAGCAAAATGTGTTTTTTTATTAATAATCTATATCACTGAAACACAATTGACTACCGTCGTGGTTTTTAGTTCAATTGGTTTCGTATACATTCCGTCTAACATACGACTGAAAGACTTTTCGAAATTCTTTAGTTGAGGGGGTGAAAATACGTGAAATATGTTTTAGATTATTCCTCTATATCAGTTGAAACAATCGAGATATTTTGAAGGGCTCTTTGATTTAGATCTATGCTTATGTAAATATCTAAATACAATTTAAATATATTTTCCGAATTTCGCCCCAAAGAGGTAAAGAAACGGTAAAATGTGCTTTCGACTGACAATCGATTTACATCGACCACATTGATTTTTTATATATCAACGTGATTTTTGTTTAAGATTGATGCTTACTCAAAACCTGAAAAGTTATTTCACAAATTTTCGAAATTCGCCACTTGAATAGGTGAAAAGGGGTGAAGAGTAGTTAAAAGTGTTTTCAATTAATCGTCGATATATCTTGAGCGCAGCAGGCTATTGTCGTGTTTTTTACGTCCACGAGACACCAATAAAGTATTCTAAATCATGATTCAAGGGTTTTTCAAAATTCACACTCTTAGGAGGTGAAAAGACCTGTAATGTGTTTTACATAAATCCTCAATATCTATCGAATCCGTCGTGATATAAAGATAACTTTTGCTTCAGAATGATGATAATAGAAATAATAGTAAAATAGATTTTAGATTTTTCGAAATTCGAACTCTCTGTACTGTGCAGCGGTCATATGTGTGTTTTAATAAATTGTCGATTTTAATTCGACTGACTGGGTTACCGTCGTGATTTGCACTTCAACTGGATGCTCATACAATTGTCTAAGCTGCGAAATTAAAATGTTTTGTAATTCTAAACCCAAAAGGGTAAAAAGCGCAAAATTTGTTTTCCATCAACCCATGATATCTAACTAACCAGTAGAGATATTGAGGTGTTGTTCGCGTCAGAGTGATGCTTACGTAAGTATTAAAAAATATATATGTAAGTTTTTTACTTTATAAGATAACTTCATTATTAAGACGAAAACTAAGTTTGTAAACTTTTAAAGCAGACCATCCGAAAAGCAAGTATGAGTAGCGAGAAATGAATTATACGGAGTTTCAAGCTACAGTAACATATTGATACATGGTATTGTACAACCTCTATGAACCCAGGATGTGAATATTTTAAATAACACTTATTTTCATTAATTATTTCGACGTTACGTGATGCAGTTGTTTGTAGCTCATGTCTGCGTTCTGGAGGTTCTGGGCTCGAAATCAATTAAAAACTGCGTGCGAACGTTTAATTCTCACGCACAAAAACTGCAAGGCAGATCGAATCAGTGCAATTTGCTTCTAGTCGTTTAAAACTCTGGTTTAAAAGAGATAAAATGGATTATGCAGTTCACTTTCCACTTAGGTTCCTCGACATCAGCTCATTAGGTATATCATCTCACTAATCTCAATGTTGGGGTACCAAATATGTTCCCGCGAAACCTTTCCCCACCAAAACTTTCTAATGGCATTAAACTTCATTTGAACATTTTGAAAATATGTAATTGAGGGCACCGTCACCAATGGTTGTGCGCAGTGTAAATCAGACGTTTTTTATTCGATTAAACCAACGTCATCTTCGCTGTGACTATAAATAAGGCCCAGATGAAGTCACTGTTAGTGGCAGGGACAAACTTCTGCTTCTCGCGTGGCAGCTATAGCTACTTATGCTGCTGCAGAATTAGCTCAACTAGCAGCTTGGACATTCTAACACTTGAAGACTGAAGTACCAATCTGGTGTGCGAAGAGGTTACTGCTAGTGTGTGAGTGTGTGTGTGTGTATGTGTGTGTGATATACACGCACGTCACAATTTTCCGCAAGGATATGCCTCCCAAAATAGTTTGCGTTTATTTCATAACAGCTTGTATTGCTTGCTTCGGGCTAAAAGTGCGGAGCGCTACAGGCAATGCGGCATTCACGCCTAACCTCGACTCTAGGTGCACGTCATCAGACTGGCGTATTTTGTTGGCAATAGCTCACATCTATGATACAATCAGAGGTGACTCTGTTATTTTATTCTGTTATGTTAAATATTAAGGTGGACTGTATACGCCTGGATATTTTTCGAGATATTTTACCAAGATTTTCCAACCCAAAAAGGATTGCAAAAACACATATTTTCGCCCCCTTTACACGCGAGTAAGTAAGCTTTAAATATTACAGTAGGATCTTAAATATATGCAGCGTGCAATATTGCTTGATAGACACTACTTAATACACTTAAATCACACGTTCATTAGTTTTCAAATAAACGTTTATTAGTCGAATATCTGTATATCAAGGACAGGCGGGTCCCTTAAATATGTGCTATTTAACACGACGTCGTGTAATAATACACCTACCGTGCATGGTTACTGTACATATTCCTGCTTTATTCCTGTGACAGCAATGTAAAGATGCATAGATATATGTTAGTGTAAAACTACATCAGCTGTTTCATAGAGGGACCCACACTTTCGTTGCAGAGCAAAACATGGCGCGCTGTTTCCATATTTTATATAAACTACGCTACAAACTTCTGGAGCTATATTATTTTTAAATTCTGATTGCATGCATATTATTGTATTGATTGTGTTATGTTATGTAATTACAATTTGCAATGTTTTATAAGATCTCGTGTAAAACCTGTAGTATCGTTTGATATGTAACCTTAAAATAATAAAAATTTCTCTTCTATGGTGAAAATAATAACAAAATTATTGAGCCATCACTACCACTTACACACCAAAAGTGTGATTTCTTCCTCAGAAGAAGGATCTGTGAGAAGAAAATAATGCAGTTGCGGTGATAGAGATGATAAGATGACGTGTATGAGGTTAAACCAATGTCTTGTATGAACATTTTCGAGTTTGAATGGGAGAAATTTGGAAATGTTGCGTCACTATTCACTCTTGTTAAAGTTGCAATGAATAGCGAGGAAGATTATCAAATCAATGAGCATAAACGATTTGACGTTTCTCTAACCCACACTGTACGTTGCCATCATAAGCTTGTGTAAGAGAGTATTTGTTCGCTTTTCCTTTTCGTTTCATTTTGCAAGTGTACTGAAGTATGGTTTTTGTTTTCCGTGGTAAGAGCGTAAATAGCTCTTTCGGAACACCCGGTTACTTTGCAAGCTTACTTAATTGATATGCACACATTAATGGTATAGCCTACGTGAAAAATACTCTGATACGTTCAACACCACGTTTCTCTTTCTCTCTCGTATAGCATACCTACAATAATTCTCGAATATGCCATGAAATCAGTAACCGGCTCAACACATCACGTGGTCGACAGACATGGTACTAACCGGTGTATGGTGCACTGGCTGAACAAATATAAGTTGAAGGAAACATCTCACAAATATACACATTATCACATGCGTATTTCGATGCTGTACAATGTGCAACATTTTTAAGGCTAAAGTTACGACATGAAAATTTGGAATTTTTTGCAACAGCGCAAGCTTAACCTATGATTGTGCTAATAGCTGCTTGGTGTGTTTAATAAATAGCGAATGCTTGTATAGATTCACACTGAAATCTAAGCGGGGGACACTGTATTCCACGTATATAATTGTAAAAGTATACAAATATTTAACGGTGAAGATAGAACATAGGAAACTAAAGTGCCAGAATCATCACTACCCTAACCGCGATCTTTGCTCAGGAATAAAGCTAGGCAATATGAAGCCTCCAGACATCATGGCTGAGTATGTACACAACACCTAGGTCAACTCAAACGATATGTGAATGGGTTAAGAAATGAATTACTCGTGTAAGGGGACAGTGGGTGGATACAGATTTCTTCACATTAACTCTTTATAAGGGTTGCAACCCCTACTTTTCCGCGAATAACATTTTATTCACTTTACAAAAAAGTATGAAATTACACGTCAGATTGCGTTATTTTCGGTCATTTTACATTTCTGAATGAGTGGTTTCCAAAGACAATCATGTTGTTTATACAGTAGTTACACACACGTTTTCAAGGAAGAAATTGGGGCTGTGTATTTTTATTGAAAACACATTTAATTAAGTTAAAAACTTTTAAGACCGTGCTAGGTAGGTTTAATTGCATTGGTGCAAAAAAAAAAGCAAAACTTTTTTAACGGAATGTTTGGAAAATATTCAAGTCTAAGAGCTGTCATGCGATGCACAATGTGGACGTTTTGCAAAATAAGGCACCGTTCGTTAACAAAAATTATTTTGATTGATCCTGGCTTATTTTCATAACAAAATTGTAATAATTTGGGTGAAAAAAAATCTGAAAAACTATGAGGTTAACTGCTACAAAAATTAGGTATAAATAATTATACGTTTGTGACAAAGCAGTGTAAGTATTCTACGATATGAAAATTACATTGCTTTTATTTTCAATGCCATCGCTAAGCTACCAGGAATGGCCTTAATTGTTATATTACACATTTAATAGTATGTTTAGTAAAAATGTTAATGTGGGGTTAGTTCTCTTAATGACATAGTTTTTACGTTAACATCATTGTAAAAAAAACAATTGTGTCAGTTAAATCTTAATATATGGAGCAATTTTCCTTCGACAATAATAATTAAATCTGCATTCACATCATTAGTACAAAAATATTGGTTAAACGGCATACCAGTTTACGTTTTGCATAATTTCACATTTTCAGTTCATTTTAAATGAAGTTAGAATGATTACATTACAATGTATTAATCTGACAACTAAATTTTCAAGCTTGTGTTGGAAATAAATGTATAATTTTAATAACAACGGCGTAAACATTTTACTTTGGCTTATAAAGTGTATATAATACATAGGTGTTAATCTTCTGATCTGTGTTCCCAGTTACATTTGTTCAGACATATAAACGTAAGCGGACAAGTTTCTATTAGAAGGTTAAATTTAAAACCGGTAAACAATAACAATAGTTTTGATTGTGTGTCTAGTTGCAACAAACTTTCCTGTAAGAGAAAAATAATAATTTTTTCTTTTATCAACAATACAAAGTACCGTACAAATAGTAAAGGTCATTGTAACTTGCTGTTTTATAACATTTTAAGTAAGGAAGTATACATTTTAAATGTAAAAGAAAAAATAATATTTTAACGTCGTGATTAGGTTTAAGGTAATTGTTGCAGATAACAGACATTAAGTGCCAGGACATGTAGTTAGCTGCCCAAGATACGCAATCAAAGTAAGATGAATGCCATTAATTTAATAGTTTAAATAGGCCTAGTAAGTAATTTATTTAAAAAACGAGACCAAAATTCTGAAACCTCACCAACTAGTTGGCAGTAACAAACGTTTAATACAACACAGGCCTATAGTGCAGACAGCAAGTGTTGTCTTGTGGTTGAGATATTAGATTACTAACTCCAGAAAATGTTATATTAGTTATTGGTACGCTATAAGCTCACTAATAAATACTTCGTATAGCAGTGTTGAGGTTATCATTTCAAACTGAAATAACTACTATTTTTTACATCTTGCGCTTGTAAATTTACACTTGAAAACGTGAAAAAAAAAATATATATATACTTAGGATACTTTTTCCAATAAATTTTTTTTAAACTCGTCAGTGAAACTTCGCGACAGTAACGTCTTTTCGTTTCCAACGACACGTGTGAATTAACGTCAGCTTTACAAATAGCGGCTCAGCAGGTTGGTTGTTTTACCTAACCAGTTGGTATTTTTATTGCGACGCCTTGTAAAACCATAGAAAAGTGTTATTAGTGTTAAAGGCCATGATCAATCATTTCGACTGATTTCACGAAAATTATTATTTATTCCAAAACGAAAGCAGATATCGAAAACCTGTTGCACAATTTTGTAAAAAAAATTGTTTTCACTGTGTAATCTCTAATATTTTTCTAAATAAAAAATTGTATGAATTTAGTTAATTTGTTTATCAATGTGAATTTCCTTAACTATATAATTAGCTGAAACCATTGTGTATTTTGTCTCGAAATATTAGCGAAGATAGTATACACTGTTGTTCACAAAACAAAGCAAAAGTTTTTCGATATCCATTCTCCTTTAGGATTAAAAAAAACTATTGTAAAAGCAGTAAAAATTATGGATCATGGCCTTAATATACCGTGGATCTTTTGATATTTAAGTCCATCATGTATGTTGTATGGCGCCTGCACGAACAAAATACACAAGGCTCTTATTTAAGGAAACTCAAACAGGAGAGGATGGCTATTCTCAGGATCGTGGATGGTCTTCGTCAGACGGTGAAGTAACAGTATACAATGAAGGAGTGTGTGTTCACAATCAGCGGGTAGTTCCGTACAACACAGTCCTGTTCTCACTTTCAACACTCATATCAATATTACATACTGCGATTCTGTGAAACCAATGAAATACAAATGTAAGTATGTTAATAAGAGAGTTGACTAAGCTGCGTTCACCTCTGAAGATCTCCGCGAGGTGACGAATAAGCGCGAGGCAGGGCAATACTCTGTTCTGAAAGAGTTTGGTGCATTCTTTATTTTCCTATCAATGGGATGTTTCCTCCTATTATGCTCAGTGCTGTACATTTCTAAAATGGCCAAAGAGTATATTTTTCATAGAGTAATGGCAAATATATGATCATTAACATTTTGAAATCCACACGTTGTTTTATTTTTAACTGTGCCAAGTCTAAAATATTTCGCCAGAACTCTTCTATTGCGAAGTTACAGCATAATGTGTTCACAAAATATAACCCGTTTTTCATAAGAAAACAAGGTAATGCTATGCCAAGTAATTTGGGAATTAAGGAAAAAAATCAAACTTTGTGTAGAGTGTATACTATACTTCCAGGCAATAATAAATGTTGCTACGTACACCTTCCCTTGCCTCGAGATCCGTAGACCAACGCCATTTACTGCTTTAAAAAGTGTTGCGAGGTTACTGCAGTCAACATTTCAAGTAACTTGCAAGGCACTTGGCTTGCTAGAAATCTGTGAGCTGTTTGCTTTAATGTTTGTCCTCCACCAAGCTGGAGATCTATAGGCTGTTCACAATAAACTGAGCACTCAGCAGAACTTGTAATTAATTACAAATATGTTATATGGGCCAATATATGTTGACTTTTGAGAATGTTGAAACGTTTACACTGGTTTTCAGTTGCATGGAAGTTTTCATATTAGAAATAGTAAAGATGGTTGCAAAACAGCTGAACGAAAACTTTATGCGTTGCTCACTTTACCGTGAACGGCCTGTACTAATATTACGGGAGAAATATCCAGACAGGTTTCAGAAAATGTCAGGAGACAATTGGTACTAGAACATTTCATTGTCTGTCCGGCACTTATTTACAACCATTGCCATTTTATCCATGAAGATATTGTCACATTAATGTCGCGTAAAATACTTTTACAGTGCTGACTCTAATCACCACTGTTAATACCTAGATGAACCTGCTTATAATACCATTTATCTGACTCAAGTTGCAGCCGGAAATGTCCAAACATTAAATTAAGAATATAGAGATATCTACGACGAAATCTTGGATAGTAATGTTTCTGATTCTGACAAGTTATATAATTCTTTGATGTTCCTG
This sequence comes from Medauroidea extradentata, assembly GCA_003012365.1. Taxonomy (NCBI): domain Eukaryota; kingdom Metazoa; phylum Arthropoda; class Insecta; order Phasmatodea; family Phasmatidae; genus Medauroidea; species Medauroidea extradentata. The sequence continues at coordinate 13,642 of PNEQ01018146.1, read as the reverse complement.
GTGGCACTAAGTAATCATTCTTGATCAATCTGTTGTTTGGCAAAAGGTTTCATGGTAGAAGTGTTGCTGTTTTGTTGTTTCCTCAGGAAACTGTCTGGATTGATGTTGGTAAAACATTTCACTCTACTTTCAGATTTACCATTCAATTTGAACTGTTCTAAGTCTGTTCTTTTTAACATCTCTAAGCTGAGCGATATGGCTCATACGCTTATAGAAGCAAGGGAGGAGTGCTCTATGGCTCGAAGAAAAGGTATAGAGGCTCTTAACATGACGCCCCAGGACATTTGGGGAAGCAACCTACTTATGGATGGAGTTACTATTCTTCTGGCTTGTGGTGTTACAGAAACCTTGCCTGTTGTTCCACGAGAAACACGTGCAGATGTAGTCTGTTCCGGTATAAAATCATCGATCCTATGGCCTTCTGTCAAATTCCTATCCTTGATAGTATTCGTATCCATCTTCAAAATTCTTGCGAGCAATGGAGATTTCAAAACTAATTAATACAGGTAATGAAAATTATTCCGAAAGAAGGAAAAACAAATTGATCCAAGAAATATTGTGACAATGTAGGAGATTTAACCACACCATAACTAATAAAATATACCCCAACATCAATCAGGCTGCTAAATATTACAATTCATGGTTAAATAAATGAGCGACTCTCACTCCAACGAACGATCAAGTCAGTAGTACCAACAACTTTTTGCTACAGAAGCTGCTTAGAGATCGTGTGAAATATGAATACCAGGAAAAAAACCTCATGCTCTTTGCTTGTATACTGGTACATAAACAATGATGTCACGCATTTTAAACCCTTCAAAAAGTGTAATGGTCCCAGTCTTAATCAAGTGAAATCTCTACACAAAAATATAATAGAGCAACGATTTTCGTTGGAAAATATGAGGGAGAAAACTTATTAATTCCAAGAATTCCTCCGCTTCAGTCAGTCTATTGTTTCGAATTAAAAGCCTCTGCTGTCCCAGCAGAATTTGTTAACCACGACCGTCAACAAGGCACAATGACAGAGTTTGATGATGCCTCGTGTGGATTTTAGAATGACGTCTCCTCTCATGGTCAGTTTTATGTGTCATGTTCAAGAGTCTGTTCACGATAAAATCTGGTCATACTTTAGCAAGAGAAAGTAAATGACTAATGACCTTTAAAACATTTGAGCATTTAATTTTAATGTATTTTATTTATTTATGAATTATCAGTAGATAAACAACACATTCGATACTTTATTTTTACTACTACAGCGAAAATGTGAGTTATGCGTTTCTAATTTATCACAATAACTTTATTATAGAAATAATTTTGTTACTAAAATATCTAAATTTTTTATTTGCGATCAGCAAAGCGGGTAAGTAACAGCTAGTTAACGGTATAATTTTCGCGGCTTCTCGTATACAGGAGTTCTTCAAGTTGCACATTTAGGTGGAGGTACTAGTACTACTTTCATATGAAAACATTCTATTCAATGGCAATTTGTTGTATAATGTTATATGGCTGTGCCTCACCACGTAGCAATGGCATTTTAGCATTGATATAAAAATTTAAACTGACTGCAAAGACGTGGTAATGTAAGACTACTAGAACCACAATGCATAAACACAGCTCAGATGAAGCTGACAAACAGTTTTATTATATAACCGTATAACACTGGGCTCATGCAGATTTCATAAAAATCAATAAATTGGAAAACTTACGGAACCGATAGTATAAATGAAAACCACGATGACTACAATAATTCAGCAATGGATACGTAATAAATGCACAGTATATTCAAACGTATGTAGCTTACCATTCTAAACCAAAGACTCAACGAACCATGGAATTTTATGTACCATAGAAAGAGTTTCGTGAAGGATGCTCTTGGCCACAGCTGTACATCCATCACAGGGAAATTCTATCTCAGCTTGTTTTTATTTAAAGTTGTTGCTTTTCTCATTTTCTCAAATAGTTGAGAATTATCGTAAACAAGTCACAGAATACCACAATTCAGTGTAATGTTGATGAATCCAGACTTTTTTCATTCATATTAATGATGTTCATATTAGACCTAGGTCTTGTGATATTTAAACGCACTTAAGAAAACAAATAAATAATACAATAATTTGATTATTTTACTAGAGACACCTGTTTTCGTGAAAATATGTTCATTATTCCGTAAACTTTATTTAGGTAATATTCTTACTATGTGGGGGTCTAATGTTTTTTTCCCCCGTATTTTTCGAGCTCGGCGCTCGAAGGCCTTCCAATAACTAAAAGTGTTGAAATTGTCTGGAAGAGGAGAATTTACTTCATCATTAGCGAGTGCGGTTAGGTAGTTAGGCATTCTAGACAGTGAGAGGTTCATCATTGGCCACTCACAGCTAACTACGCAGTGGGCATTTTAAACATACACAGTTTCACCAGGTTGCATCACCGTATTCTAAAATTCATTTCTTTCCGCGGTTAAACAATTTACCATGCCTAAGTGAAATATACTTACGTCCAGTAACTGCCGTATTGTATGCACATCACGTAAATCCTGTGCTAAATTGGAGACGAAAATGTTGGTGGCAAAATGTTGCACGATGCCATTTTACGTGCGCGGAGTAGCAAAATTGAACGAAGTTAAGTCCCTTCTTGCACTACACATATATCTTACTAATTTACTTATACTGTTCTTATCGTCATATTATGGGCACTGTTTCTAACCCCGAGCAGTCCAAACATGACTATGTTTACGCGACTTAACATATGTAATATAATACGTGGTCGTGAAGCGTAAAGAGAGGATTTTCCCTGGGTTGTGTTGCCACATAGTGCGCGAAGTATGTCGTCGTAGAACATTTTGTCACAAATATTTTCGTTGCGTACTTATTATACGGCCAGTTCAGGACAGCCTGTATAGAGAGAAATAAAATAACGGCTATTTTTTTTTATCTCGTGTGTACACCAGTGGTTGCTATAATACACACCTCTACACACAGTCTATCTCTGTCACAACGCTTCTTGGCCTCTAACAAGCGGCACCTTTGTTAATATCTGCTGCGATGCAAAATATTACATTTACTTGTGTGGTTTGTCTATGCACGTAGCTTCAAACTGTAATATAAAACTGCTAAATTACCTACTTTAAACTTGCTGTGAAAGAGGTTTGGGAGTGGTGCCTACTATTTCTCTGTGTTCAGGTCTATCAGCTCGTATCAAATTGAATAAGTCAGTTGAGAAATAACATAGGACAATTTTCTACCAAAATGAGTTGTGGTTCTTATTATAATTTTGTACAGAGGTAAATACATGTATCATTAAACCACATTAAGCGTCTCTTGAGAGTGTAGCAAGGCACCAAACTATGAGTTCATTTGAGAAAACCATATTCCATTGACTACCTCTGTACAAAATTATAATACCCACAAATCATTTTGGTAGAAGTTTTACTTAAGTTGTTTCTCAAATGACTAATTCAACTATGGAGTGACATTGAATGGTCCTGAGTACAACACTAACAAGAAACTGTTCTGAAATAAAAAAACATGTTTTGTAGAAATAACAAACAAACTTTATCTGAAATGTCAAATATGAAAAGAAGAACTGATGCTCACTAGCTCTCCAATATCTACATTATAGTTTGTTAAGTGACCACTAGATTGCACGCAGGTGTAGTGTGGAAACCAATATTCTTAAGACTTGCACTTTTTAGGAGGAAGTATTCGTAACTGGTTTATAAACGTGGTCTAAACAATAGTAATATTTTTAGCGATATAGTCAAATCATCTAACATAATTTAATAAATATTGTAGACACCTGTACATACATTTGCAATGAATAGCATTCTGCCTAAGAAGTTCAAAGCTTAATAATTTTTCACTTTCCCTTGCAAGGTAATAACTTTCATGACATGAGAGAGGAAGTTTCTCATCATCCCCTCGTTTATTCGTACTCTGTAAGTAGGTAGATGATAGAACAACTACGTAATATTGGTTACGGCTCTAACTTTATTTTACAACTTGTTGCAAACAATTTGGAAAATAACAGTCATCTAATAACAGACATGATAGCAAATTGCAGATATTTCCTTATGCAAGACACATTGAATATTAAAAGTGACTTTGCTTGATGAAGTTGTTGAAGACTGTATTAACTGTAATTGTATGTGGTTACAAAGGTTTTATAAAATCAGTGATCTCATGTTCTTGTGTGAACAATACGTGAAGCAGGAACACATAAAATATTTGTAAAGTTTTAACAGCTTTGCTATAATTGCTCCGACCTTTCGTTTATTCTACGTGAGAGAAAAATTAGAAGCAAAAACTCTCTGGGAGCAACCACTCAAGCTTGCTGAATACATAAAAGGAAGATGGAAGAAAGGAAGACTAGTACGTTGTTGTCATGTAGCAATAACGTTTCAAATGTATCATATGTGGAATGGGCTATCTTTGAGATAAATTCTGTTACGTATAACCTCAGTAAAATTTGACAGCTACCAGTACTTGTTTACAACAACTGCTAATATCTTGTAATATGTGTCACAATAAAAGAGAAAATTTACAGTACAAATGATGACATGGATGTCTCAGGTACTTTTTAGAACTAAAATTGTCTTGCATTCTGACACACATTACAAAACATTAACACCAATTCCCCATAAATAGCTGGCAAATCCTACTGAAGTTATACGAAACAGAGGAACTACGATAGGGCAATATTTGAAATAACTCAATGGCAGAATGTGGTACGGGTGGAAATGTTGCTGCTGCAAAGAATGCAGGCCCTTTGTAACTCGTTTCGCGTCACAGAAAGAAGAAGTAAGTAGTCAGATACAGAACTTGCGTTCTAGATGACACGTATTCGAGTCCAGCGTTCCTGATTTGTTTCGCGCAGCTTCTCGGAATCACTCAATGATAATGTAGGAATAGCACCCAAATTCTGGCAATATTTTTCCTTCCGGTTCCTTGTCCTTCCAAACAAATTGTTTTTTTTTATAACGATGTCTCAGACGAAGATAATTTAAGTCTTATTGCTTAGAGTAGTTGCCAGGTAGGAAGATGTTTGGGTGCGCATGCACAGTTCCATCTGGCTCGCATTGTTTGCGGTCCAGTCCTCATCCCGCCGGCCAGTTTACTACAGAAGCAGTTGTAATACTACGCCCTATGTTGGTGTACGTAGTGTCATTCTGTGTCTACACGTTCACTACTATTTTACGTGGCCTGTACATTCGACAGGTCTCTATCACTCTAGCAGTTACCCTCTTACTTCTTTTATCTCCCCTTACCGAACCCCCCTAGTTGGCGTGATATGTACATAGCTGTACGCGAATCTCGGTAGATATGGCAACTATGGAACGCAACTTCTGAGTAGAGGGTCAGTCAATACGAACTTACTCCCGCGACGCCTTCTTTATACTTTTTTTCCGCATAGCTTCGGATGAAATTGACAGTTATAGGGGGACGACATTTAAGTGTTGCAGATGTTTAATGGTATGTTCTTGACATTTTTAGTTCCAAAAACGAACCTAAGGTATCAGCTTCCCAGTTTGTATTGTGAATTTTGTCTTGCATAATGACACATGAAACAAAATATTAGCAGCTACGACCATAGCCAGCTGTCGAATTTTATTGAAGTTTTACGAAACAGTGTATTAAAGGTTTACCTTTGTCTATGGGAAGTGACCATAGATTGACCGTGTTTTTACATCCATTGTTACAGCAAAAACAATATTACAAATATAATTGACAGAGACTAACATTTTTCTCAGGACACTCTAGTCTTCATGTATTGGTATGTGTATGTCAGTTATGAAGTTGCGTGAGACTTGCAGAGAATGTAATAGAAGTTGATGACTAGCAGTAGCAGAATGCAGACCTGGTTTAAAAACTCAAGGAAAAATGTGCAGCAGAAGTGTAATTAATCTCTTATCCACGAAAGTTAGGAAATGTGGCGGTGCTGTGTCGCCTCTGACAGTCCCTTCTTGATTAGCAAAACGGCAGGTGTCGTAGTCCTATGTTGTGGAGAGTGCAGTTGACAGACCTGCAGCAGAATGCACACTTTGGTGAAGTCTACCAGGTGATATGGGGAGCGCAGATGTATTTGACTCTGCTCCATGACAGTGAGAAGTAGTAGCTGTATTGTATCATCTCTGATAGTCACACCTAGATTAGTACAAATACTACCTGACGGTGACCTACATTGTGTTAAGATATGATGACAGAACAGCAGCATGCTGCTGACCTAGTACGATTCTTCAGAAGTGATGTTGGCAGCCCACATGTACTTGAGCTTTGCTGCAAGTCAGAGAGGTATAGTGATTGTGTTGTACCTTCTATGTGAATCCCTCCTTAACTAGCACATGCGGAACAATTACGTAGGCCTATATTGTTGTGGAAGCTGGTGACAAACCATAATGACACTGCGACTTAATTCATGTCTGTCGAGATAAAGTGGACAGCCCAAGAATACTTGATCTCGGCTCCACGAAAGGAAGACTTGTGGCTGTGTTATATCGTCTCTAATAGTTCCTTACTGACTGGTACATACCGATTCGACGTAAGCCTTTGTCTGGTGGAAGCTGATGACAGACCGGCAGCAGAATATAGACCTAGTACAAGTCCTTCCTTTGCAAACACACATGGTACATGATGTAGGCCTATGTGGTGGAGAGAGTTTGGGACAATCAAGCAGCAGAATGCAGTCATAGTTGAAGTCTCCAAATCTAAGTTAGCAACCCATGTGTACTTGATCTCCATTTCACGAACAGAAGGGCTTGTGACTGTGTTCTGTGTCCTATCGTATCTGATAGTTTTTTGATTCGGATACTCGGCATGTGACGCAGGCATCTGTTTTTCGTGGGAGTCGGTGAAAAACCAGATCTAATTGAATTATAGCGATGCAAAGTGGGCAGCTCAAGTGTATTTGATGTCTGCTCCATGACAGTGACAGCAGTTGGCACTGTTGTATCGTCTCTGATTGTTTCTCCTTTGTGATCACACAGCACCTGATGCATGCCAATGTTGAGATGAAAGCTGGTGGATGACTATGACCAGATTGCAGATCTAGTTTAACTGTGCTAAGGTAAAGTGGGCAGCCAAAGTCATTATATCTCTGCTCCACGACGACTCTTATAGGCAGTGTTGTATCGTCTTAGAAAGTCAATTGTAAGGAACACACAGCGCCTGAAGAAGGGCTATGTTACAGTGGAAGCTGGTGACAATCCTGCAGAAGACTGCAGACATGGTTGAAGTCTACCAAATCAAAGTGTGCAGTCTAAGTGTATTTGATCTCTGCTCCACGACAGTGGAGGCTATCAGCTGTGTTGTAACTTATATCCTCTGATAATATCTTCTTTAATGGTACAATCAGCATTTGACACATGTGGTGGGAGCTGGTGACAGACCAAGTCAGAATCTCCAGAGATGAAGTGGGCAGTCTAAGTGTAATTAATCTCTGCTACCCGACAGTGAGGGCTAGCAGTTGTACTGAATCGTTTCTGAGAGTCACTCCTCGATTGGCACAAACAGCAGATGATGTAGGCCTATGTTTTGGCCAGAACTGGTTACTTACTAGCAGCAGAATGTGAACCTAGTTGAAGTCTCAAGGGGCAAAGTGGGCAACCCAAGTGTATTTGATCTCTTCACCATGGCAGTGATGGGTATCGGCTATGTTGTATAGTCTCTGGGAGTCCCTCCTTGTTTGTCACAAACAACATGTGAGGTAGGCTTATGTTTTATAATGGGAAATCAGGCAAAAGATCCTGCGCAGACCCCAAGTGTCAGCTGTCAGTCACGTGACAAAGTCGCGAGGATAAAGGGAGGAGCTTAGTCTCGCATCTGCTTGTCGAGTGTAAGCATCCGCGCAGGTGCTGACAAGTCTGCATGATAAGTAGGCTTAAGATTCTAACAATGGCTTCTACTTCATGAATTATGTTTCGTACCAAGTCGGGTACTCCGTTGCAAGGGAAACCATGTGATTGTGCATAATTTAGCAATGCAATCTCTGGGAACCAAAAACAAAGTCACAAACTGGTGTAATTATATAATGTTTTTGAAGCGACGAGTCTTGCAACAGGAGTTTCTGAAGCATCAGTCAAATCTACCTCGAGGAAAACAAAATACAGGAAGTTAACTGAAGTAGACAATTTTAACTGAGATGCTGTAAGTAGAAAAGTACATAAATTTTATACTGTGCGGAAAACTGTTCCGATTTTCGAAAAAATTAAAAAAAGATTTTGCAAGATGTTGCTATGTGTTTTGAACTGCTGCAGGGAATATTTGCGGAGATTGTTTAAGGAGCTTGTGTTTCGCTGGAAAAGGTGACCATCCAAGAGGAAGTACTTGATTGAAACTCCTGATTCAAAAATTTAGAAGGGTTAATATCTGGAGCAGATGCATGTAAAGGAAAGATTATAGGACAATAGTTTGTGTCGACGAAAGTTATTTCAATGCTCCATACAGTGTAACTTTTGGCTAGTTATCAGATACGGAAATTGGCGTCACAGAATGTATACGGGAAGGATTAATTGTTGTGCATGTGGGTGATGAAGAACGCTTTGCTGTTTGTGGGTTTCATACTTTAAAATCCATTCAGAAGTTCGACATTTATCATTATGACATGAACTATGAAAATTTTTATAGGTAAGTGGAAAACAATTAGTGCCAAATTTGCCGAAAAATCGTGTAGTTGCACTGGTTTATAATTCGTTGTGCAAGAGAGACATATATTTACACAATCAAAGCTATTACTGAGTACAGTAAAACGAGCCAAAGTTGTCGTGTTGGTTGAATCAACGTGTTATTTATATGTAAATGCTGAGTCGTTAGTAATACAGATTTGTGAAATGTATACAACACCACTGGCATGTAAAGAAGCGGTATTTGTATACATTTAAATGGGCCATTCAGAGGACAATATGCTATATGTTGTCTGTTCGCATAATATAGTTTCGGGTCCGATGACACGCCTCCACACATCTAGATATGGTGAGGTAGAGGATAGCTACTTATACGCGAGTGCTGGTTACCTCCCCTCCAGCCATGGCAACGTAGGAGAAATATACTGATACGCGAGTGGTGGTTACCCACCCCTCAAACGATGGCGAGACAGGGGAAATCTATTAACAGGCGAGTGCTGGTTAGTACCCCTCCAGCTATGGCGAGGTAGGGGAAATATACTGTTACAAGCCTAAGCAAAAAATTTATATGTGGGCAATTCTCTGAGCTCATTGGGATAGAGTTCTTATAATTAGAAATAAAAGAGTTGAATTAAGTTATTGATTTACTAGCTCACAAAGCTTACAAAAATACACAAAACAGCAATCATCTATAACTTTCACACTACCCTTAATTATGCACACAATTACTACTGTGCCACAAAAATGTTAATTAATTCTGAGAATTAAAGCACAAGAATTTTTACCATTAATCAAATAACTAAAAATCACAATAAAAGTTCAGTCATATAGCCAATCAACAGTCTCTCAAATAGTGACAATGTACAACCTTATCAGTCAAAAGTGGTGATGGCTCACCATGTACTGCGCAGCACCCCGAGTGCACCGCTGTCTTCACTCTTGAGGTCTTTGGTTCGACTCCCGTCACGCACCTCCTTGTCCGTCGACCCACAACAGCAGTCCTCTTGTTCTGCCCAATACTGCTCCGAAGGTATGTGCCTGAAGCCTCACAGTAGACTGTGACGTCACCAAGATGTCTTCGCCAGTCTCTCTCCACAAACATAGCACTTTTCTCTAGCACGACCAATAGCGAACTCTCCCCAAATATGTTGATTCGGGCCTTTTATACTTGGCGAAACTGTCCGAGATTTACCGAATTACAGTGGTCTAAAAATAGACAATACATCATATTTCAGACGTGACTTGAGCCTAATAGGCCTGCCTCATAGGGCCAAGACGCAGTTCAAACAGGTCTCTATGACGTATATCGTCGGGAGTTTACATAATGGGGCAGCCCGGCTCGTGAGTCATGGACTAGTCCATAAGGTGCTTCGACACAGCTTCCAACCACCTGGACCTCAGAAGCACAGCATGTAACAATACTGATACGCGAGTGGTGGTTACCGCCCCTCCAGCGATGGCGGGATACGGGAAATATACTAATAGGCGAGTGCTGGTTAGTATTCCTCCAGCCATGGCAAGGTAGGGACAGAATAGATGCGCAGAGCTCTAACAGCTAAACTTCTTTTGTCCATTGTCACACGTTTAGTATGAGCTGATGACTGACAAGAAGAAAAAAGTAGACCTGGTTGCAGTCTCACAAGGCGAAGTGGGCAGCCCAAGTGTATTTAATCCTTGCTCCATGGCAGTGAATGCTAGTGGCGGTGTTGATTCGTCTTAGTCGCAATTACAGCGTATGATATAGGTCTATGCTTTAGAAAATTCTTCAAGATATAAATTACAATATAAGGAAAGAAGCAGTCCTTCATGTGGAATTTAGAAGACATATTTTACTTTACAAAAGTGTTCGAGGCAGTGTTATTTATATAATTCATTTGTTTGGTTTAGACAATTTTTATATAAATGGATTTTTTTTATAAGAAGACATTTGCGGACCTAGTACCACAAACAGACTTTGTATGTGTGACTGGGTGCCCATATACAACTGCCTGCCTGAAATATGATTTAAAATGCGGCCCTAGAATGTAGACATGATGAATCGCGAAGGTTGGAGTAAAATCCCTCGGCTCTAAGCAACCCACATGCGATATATCGGAGGTCACCTTTGCCATGATACTTGTTGTTAAACCATTGAAAGACTCATTAAACATTAAGTTTTATATAGGAGTTGCATCAAGAAGTTTGCTGCCTGTGTTTTTTTACTGCTGAACTGGAAGAACTCATATTTAATATTAAAACAAACGGAAGTGAAATTTTCACCTGGTGTAGCAAATGAGTGTACCAAGGTAGTATAGGTGTTACTTTTTCAGGTTTATGATGGTGTTAATTATGGCCATGTCACACAACATAATTTGCTGTCAACAATATTGTACACAAATCACGAGAGTCAACAGAAGCAGCTGGTGGCAAAACCAATCAAACGCCATAATGTGGCAAACTGAACGAACCTTATCATCCCGGCTTCTCTGCTGCATCTTGTATGCTCGTATGTGTGCTGTTCAAGACAAATTACGCGAAGCTTGACAAAGGAGACTCGAACCCAAAGCGGCGCGAAGTGGTGTATCTGGATATTGAATGGGGAGGGAGAGGAGGTGTTTGTCGCGACCCAAATAGCCGGTCACGTCGTCGCCAGTCAAACAAAACTTTTAAATGAACATTCGTTTCGAGGCGCGATAAATCTCGTGGGTCGTTAAGATGTCTCGGGAGGCATGGAACAAAGACGAGAAGCTCCCTGATTAAAAATAAATAAAAGTGTGGAAGGGGGAGGGTGTAGGAGAGGGAAGCCGCTGCATTCTTTGGCGGGAAACTCGTGGCGAGGTGAAAAGTGCGAACACATAGCAAGTGTCGGGGTCAAACAACTTGCTTGGTGTTACAGCAGAGGGGCTCCGAGTGACACCATTCTCCCGAGTTCATAGGCTTTCAGACAGTCAGTAGCGTGCTAGAGACGTTTCTGCTCGTGACTCCTACTTATTGAACCAATCATCGTTCCTACAAATGACAAGGCCTCTTAGTATACGTTAATGACTTGACAGTATGTAAATTTAAATTACTTTCTTCACCAACAGTAGCAAAACTGGAAAGAGCAATATAACACACAGCTGCAAATATAAATGTAAGAAACTTATATGACAATTCAAACTACTGACAATAACTTCTGGAAATAGCTGCAAATGTTTACAACGCATAAATTTTTTGTGAATGCTGGTAGCCATCGGTAATTTAAAAATAGTGGGCCTAATTAGAAGACAGAATTTGTTCACAGTAAAGTACCGGAGGTTCGGAAATTATTCGGCCAAAATTTGGTGTTGAATGTGTTGCACAAAGTACTATCCAACAATCTTGCTATATAACCAGATAGTTGAATGTTGCTATGAATACAGGTATGCTGATGCCCTCATTTGTATCCCCTGTGGCAATATGTTGTAGATATCTATAACTCACTCAGCTAATCAACTGAACCGGCCCGCAAGCGAAATTTTTTACAAGAACTTCTTTTTGCTCACGTAATGTCACATGGGGACCGTTTCGATCATATTTTTATTTCATAGTTTCTGAATGGATTCTTAGTAAGATTGAAATGAGATTTTAACTAAATTAAAACTTAGTAAAATTTAGTTTTTTAGTAGCCTATTCGACAAACATGAAATAATTTAAAACTCCATACTTCCCACTATTACTACTCCAACGCCGGTAAAACAAAATTGTGAGAGAAATAAAACTACAAGAATACATTAACATTACACAAAAACGTCACTATCAGTTAGATTATTTACATGAGTACAAGGGAATACTTAGTCTGCATTCTCACCCAGATTTTGTGGGGAGGTTTTCTAACACAAATTGCGACTAGTAGTACATGACATAACGTATATTTAACGAGATAGTTTAGGCCAATCAATGGCTCAGGAACCATCACATATTCTCTTAAAATCATATGAGAATAGCTGGATTGGATATCGATATCTCGCTCTGCTGTGATTATTTGTTTATTACGATGAGCCAACAAATCAATCAAAAAGTATGTTAACAATAATAATAGACTGTAATCTCCAACTGAACATGTATCATGTGAAGAAGCGTGCGATCTTCCCCAGACTGCTTACCGTTCACGTCACGCCATCAGTGGACAAGTACTCTATGTTCAGTCATAGACTGAGAAGAAAACATCTACTGGGTACAGTTTGCAGTACAGTTTGCACTTAGGAAGCATGGTAGCCCATCAGTAACGAACCAACGCGTTCGTTAGTTAATCATCTTACATAAATGTTATGCAGTCCATGTTGACGAGTGAATGGCCAGTATTACAAAATTACGAAGGTAAGAAGTCGATCCATGTCACTAATTTGTAATACACAAACTCGTAGGTCATGTATTTATTTTTATTATTGTATAACATTTAGGTATTGTATTTAAAATTTTGCTAATTATAATTTTATTACACATGTATGTAATGTTGCGTGCCATGTACCTGGAGGCCAGTGGTCGGCGGCTGTTTCGTAACACCTTGAGGGCTGGCCGATGATTCAAAGCCCGGGTGGCTCATAGTGGGAATCCCGCCGAAACTACGTCATAGATACCTGTCCCCAACTGCGTCTTAACCCTTCGAGGGCGGCCGACGTGACTGCAAGCACATCCGAAACATGATGAAATATCTAATTTTAGACCCCTGTAATGCGGGGAACACCCGACTGTCTGGGCTAGTATAAAAGCACATAATCGGCACATTGGAGGAGAGTTCGCTATTGGAAGTGCTAGGGGAAGGTGCTACATCTGTGGAGAGAGACTGATGAAGACATCTTGGTGACGTCAAAGTCTACTGTGAGGCGGCAGGGGGCTACCTTCGGAGCAGTGTTTGGCGATACAAGAGGACTGCTGCGGCGGGCTGACAGGCGAAGAGGAGGTGCGCGACGGGAGTCGAACCGAAGACCTCAAGAGTGAAGACAGCGGTGCACTCGGGGTGCTGCGCAGCACATGGTGAGCCATCACCACTTCGGACTGATAAGGTTGTACATTGTCATTATTAGAAATACT
>PNEQ01018145.1:0-56241 GCA_003012365.1 Medauroidea extradentata | reverse complement strand
GACACAACAGTACGAAACGACGAATAGACTTTAAACTTGGGCAATTGTTCGTGAACAACATATACATATTCCTAGCATTTTTATAATTTTATCTCATTTTGACATTGTCACTTTTGGCAGTAAACCGACGATATATCATCTCACTAATCTCAGGTTTGGGGCACCAAATACGTTTCCGCGAAACCTTTACCCTCTGAAAATTTGTAATGTCAATTAAGTTAAAGTGAATATTTTGAAAATATATAATTGTGGGCACCGTCACCAGTGGTTGTGCACAGTGTAAATAGATGTTTCTCATTCGATTAACCTCTTACCTTAGGTGTCTGTAATTACCCCACAACGTCAAATAGGCAGGGCTATAAATAAGGCCCAGGCGAAGTCGCTGTTAGTGGCAGGGACAAACTTAAGACTGCTTTTCGCGTGGACAGCTATAGCTACTTATCCTTCTGCAGAATTAGTTCAACTAGCCGCTTGGACGTTCTAATACTTGATGACTGAAGTATCATTTGTTTTATGTACAAAGAGATTATTCTGTTAAAGTAAATATTATCAGTTACGAATAATACTCGCGAGCAAAGCCGCGGGGGACTGCTGGTGTATATATATATAGCCAACCACGGCACAGAAAAAATAACACTACTTATTTATTAGGTGACTTGGCGTATTATTCTACCATTTTTACACGCGGACAAAGCCGGGGGAAGACAGCTAGTACACTTATAAAATCAGAGCGAAAGCACTCTTAGACTTTAATAAAAGGTCGCCTAATTTCTTTTCTTCAAGCTTGTTATTAAAAGTTTGGCTTGTGGAAACAAAGAGCGTCGCTTAATAACTTCCTAAAGTCAATATTTTTGTCTTCAAATATTAATTTGTACTTAATAAGACGCGACTGACGGTCTCTAAATGTAAATTCGCGGAGAAATAAAAACTATCCGAGTGTAATCGATTTCCAAAATTCAATATACTTTATCCTACGTCCTGACCACAAGAATTCTTAATTGAAAAAAAAAATGTTTGTAACTGTAAATGAGACAAATAAGACTGTATTTGCACAGTTACAAGGTCATTCCATTAGAAATTCTTATCGCCGTTATCAAATGGCAAGTATAAGACGAGAGACTCTTTTTCTCACTCACGGAAAATTAAATTCTCATCAATTCATATATTCTCATTTACTGTAACGACCTACGAATCCAGCGCACCACTAACCGTTATGTGACAATGAAACGAAGACGTAGGAATGAAAATTCTCCTTCATTACCGTTGTGTGCACTACCGGAAATTCAATAATTATGTTAAGTAGAGTTGTAATTATACAAGTTAAATTGAAACGAATTACCTCTCTGGTCAGTATTATTCTAATAACGAAAATTACTTGAAATCGTTTTAATTGGGAGTGCTGCCGTTGGGCCAGGGATTTTCTCGGGGTATTTCCGTTTCCTCTCCCCTCCTTACATTCCCTAACTGATACATACTAATATAATACCCTCCCCACTAACATTCAAGACCTCTATCATGCCTAGTACTGGTCTCCAATGGCTAGAGGCACGAGTATTTCGCGTATTAATCTGGCAACAGCGTAGACTTCTCAGATACACACACTGGCCAAAGTCAAATATCCATTGGCTTATAACCGTAACACGTGTTACCACCACGACTTGTTTCCTTATTTATCACTGGCTTGCAGTCGTCAAAGATGTGTTGAAACAGATGTCGTCTAATCACAGAAGGGGGAGTGAAGTATATATTATTGGCGTTCAACCTGACCTAGAATCAATACGCGAAATAATCGTGCCTCTACCAATGGCGTATCGTCGTTGTGTTCCAAGTCATGCGGTGACAAGCAATGATTTGAGATGATGGCATATCGCGAACATGTTTTGTGCCAACTTTGAAAACGCTGTAGTTTCTTTCAACATATATAATTCGGTGATAAACATCTGACACAACGTAGCTGTCTGCAGAACAATAACAGGCATCAAATATTACAATAGCGGGATTCTTTTTGGTCTAGTCAAATAGGGTAACAGCTCCAAGTACGAACTAAAGCCAGTAATCTTCTGGTAAGCTGAACGTGTGTTTACATCCAGCAAACAGTCAAGTTTTCCCGCGATATACCATCATCTGTAACAAAGTCTATACTCAATACGGAGTTGTATGTGGGATTATTAGATATGTAGAAGACGGGTACACTCATCCTCCAGTAGGTTACAAGAGGTAAGGAAGGTATTGTCCAATAATATACCTCGATCTACACAACACATGCTTATTGGATATGACAGGTAGGCACACTGAGTCCAAGTGCTCATGGTGGAGTCGCAATGACCTTCGCGACAAGATAAGCAAAATATTTCCGCGAATCAGTACCGGTACCTCGATTTATCTGACGTCAGCTCGACAGAAATGGCGGACGCGATGCAAATTCCAAACAGCAATGATATCGATTTTAATCGAGTTGGAGTTAAGAGTTTGAACCCAAATGTTGCTGAAACTGATGTGCTGGTTGTAAATCGCGTTTATATATATGAAGAGAGATTTTCGTTGGTTACCGTATGCAAATCATAACCTATTGAGCAAACTTTTAATTGTGCCTTTATTTCCACATTTTAGAATGCTAGTAGGTATTTAAAATATATTACAAATAAACGAAAACATAACCTGAAATAATGTAAACGTATTTGGCTGTCGCACTAGAGGTTAGTACGTAGTGGTAAATAACTATTTACGTGTAATATTTATACAGTATTTGTCGCCCAGAAGTTATACTGGCGTTCGCAATAACAGTAATTTTTAGTGTCGCATCGCTTTTGTCGTGTTGTTTTGTCACGCCTATGTGATTCCACCATCAGAGCGCATAGTAGGAACTTATATTGCATGCCGTGGAACCAGGTCAAGACACAACATTGCTGGTCTTTCTTTTTATTTGTATCTGTTCCTCGGGGAATTATAAATACGAATCAGAAAAATTCGCGTTTTCTGTCAGACGCAAGCTAGAATTCCAGCAACTATAAGTTTAGGCCACTTTCACAATTGTCCGTTGACTTACTTCACACCTCCTTGAAGTCGCTTAGCCAATCATGTCAACGTAACAAAATTCAGGCCCATTTTACTGTGTCAGCGACCAGCCAATAAACTGCTTGAGTACACATATATTCTTGGAAACTAGCCTATAGGTCAGTGAATCCGCGAATTTGCCAGGACTCTAATTTATTACAAACCACATAGAAGGAGATGAACTGAGCCGTCATACGTACTATACATATCGCAAACACTTACCACAGACCAAACAATGCTATGTACAGGGAAACTGGCCTACGTTTTTACGAAGCTATTACTATAAATGATGGTACATCGCGGAAATGTTTTGTGCCAACATACCATTGAAAACACTGTAGTTTCTTATGACATGTACGATTAGGTGATATACGTCTGACACAGCATAGCTGCCTGCAGACCAATAACAGACATTAAATATTACAAAAGTGGGATTATTATTGGTTCAGTCAAATAGGGCAATAGTTCAACGTGCAAGCGAAAGTCAGTAATCTTATGGTACGCTGAACGTACGTTGAAACCCAGCCAACAGTTAAGTTTTCCCGCGATAAACTATCATCTCTAGCTATTGCATATGTGCCCGTTGTGCCACTGTACGAAAAGAAAACACACTCCGGACAAGAATGTCAACATGCTCATTAAAAACACTGTTTCTATAGGTGATTCCGGATAAAATGAGCACTCAAAAAAAGCACTATTTTTTTTTCTATTTTCCGCCAGTTTATATATTTCCGCTACATGTAAACATAAACATTGCCACGTGCTTTTATTTACATCGTTTCTTAAAGTCTGTTTCATGTAACTTGTCCGTATTTTGACATTTCTCTTCTGAGAAATGGGTCCGACAGTTCCATTGTTTGGAGCTTTAAACCTACTTGGCTTCCTGGAAAAGCACAGTCTCCGCAAGCCTCTGTACAGACACGTTTCTCAGAAGTGAACTGTCAGAATACGGAACACTTACATGACACAGACCATACAATGTTTACATTTACGTTACACTGCTCCGATAAATGTTATCTGCAACATCTACTCATTAAATGAACGGGCGCTGTATATATTCTATACTCAATAGTAATATTATATATAAATACCGGCGAATAAACGTTTTATGACACTGTTTTCTCTTCATCGACTCTAATTGGTTACGACACACACTGTTGCCGTTACTTATCTCGTAAATGCATGTGTAGTATATTAATTTGTAATTCAAAGCCGCCATTATAAACACACACGACACACGCAATTCAAGAGTTCAAGTTTCGTTCAGCGTACTGCCATGAACGACGACGACGCAATTTACAAAAACAATAAAAAACGTATTTTCTTAACGTGTGGAACAGAAAAAAATAAATGTTTTTTTCTATTTCCACATGCTCAGGCTGGCGGTCGTATAACATAAAAGATTAGCAACGATATTCAAAAGTATTAGAAGTAACTGTTTATGAATATGTTCATCAGAAACCCATATTTATTACACAACGGACAAACACACTCCTGACTCAACTCGCTTCAAGCGAGCGAAACGAAGTCGAAGCGGCGAAAACCTAACTCTGATGCCACCTGTCGGAGGAATTTTGAACTACGTCTGTGGAGCGAGCGTTAGCGGCAGTGTGTCAACGGCTGTTTTGAATTCAGCGGGCGGTTACGTCGCTTTGTGATGGCGCTAATCAAGTAAAATTACACAGTCAGTAGGTATGTCAATAAGAGAGTAAATAAATACTTTAAAGCGTGTGGTATACGGAGAGGTCGATTACTTCTTATGTTCTTTCAGTAATGCTGTATTCAAATAAGAAAATACACGGAACTACAAGCAATGATTCGTTACCAACCATACAAACAATAATGGAACTATTGTTAACGTTGACTATTATGCAGTAACGGCTAGTGATTTTTTTTTCAAATGTTAAATATTTAGTACTCACTTTATTCCGAATGACCTTTAAGCCCTCCAACATAGCTAAAAACGGAATTTTCAGACTTCCATACTTCAAAATGTACTTACCGGATGCATGCAAAACTAGATAGAAACGTGTACTTAAATTTGCTACAGACTTTCGACTGAAAATATTATATGGTCACCGATTAAAGTCTCATAGTAAAAATGGATCGTCAGGAATCTTGAATGCTAGTTCAGCGCCTGAGTCATTGTGGCGATGCGGAATTTGATGTGGGCTTCAAGGTCGCTGTTCTTTCGCCCCTTAGACTACAAAGCAGAAAGCGGTCAAGGCGATGTCCTTAAGGGGCCTCCCTACCTGCACTCGAATTGCGTTGCAGCGAGTTGCAATTATTCTTTTTTCGCCGAAACTACTAAACGCTCATAATATTTGTATATCTACGAAAAGAAGACACACTTAAAAAATTTCAGAAATTCTGCACATTTATTTAAAACATCATTTTCGGGCCCCTCAAAATGGCCGAAAATTGATTTTCTAGACTGCCGTATCTGTTAAGATAACAACCGGATTCGAAATAAACACAACTATAGAAACAAGCGGTAGACATTGAACTATGCTGCATACAAATAAAATAATGTGGTCACAGCTTAAAGTCCCTTAGGAAAAAGGATAATAGTGAAGCACTGCACGACGGCTGAGTGGCTTGTACGGAGAGGCGATGACGCAATACATACGTCGGTAAACGGCAACCTTACCGCTCCTGCCTCACACACAAACGCAGTCTATGAAGGGAGTCCCCTTAATGTAGGTTCTGGTCAATTAATTTCCCGTTCTTTGACTGTTTAATAACTTCGCTGTTTACGAAGTGTAAAACATACCTGAACTTTAAGCTACACACGTTGACATTTAATATGAAAGATTTTTTCTTTTCCGGTGTATGCCTCCCCTGTCAGGAATTTCACACGGTAAGGGTCTACGGCGCATGTTACTGATATCAGAAATGTAACTTAAATACTCATGCATCGACGAATGAGGAAACAAAACCTGTTTTCCAATAGTCGGGACGCGAAGAAATACAAACACAGCACGTATTTATTTTACGCCCACTGGATGCGAAGCGGAACACGGGATTTTGTATTTTGAGAGAAACAAACAACTTTTTTCCACAGAGATTGGAGTAAAAAGCACGTACCCTAGAAGCGTGGGGTTGGGGGGGGGAGGGAGGATGAAATAGGCGAGAGACTATGCTCGCGGGGATTTTGTTTTGTTTAATATTCCTCCCTTAACCATCGAGTGCTATTTTGTTTCCCTACGTTGGCGATATGGGTCCGTGATTGGCGACAGGCCCACAACGGCTGATATTTGCTCTCGCGAGTTTAGAAAAGGCGGGAGATACAGGCGTGATGTGAATTCATTTGTACTACGCGTGTCCGCTGTTTCGCTCTCGAGTAGGAATGTAATAAGCAAATTAGCGAAACTCTCACGTCTAACGACGGGCTTGTTAAAGACTTCAGGCTGTCCGACATCGGCGATAACATCACCTACGTATGTCATGATTACGCAGGAACATCTCGCCTTTGCTGTAACAATTATATTACAAAGAAGCAACATAATTCGTAAGTCATTCATATTAAGTAAAGACACTTTAAATAGCATCCAAACGATGAATTATCGAATACTATTCCATTTTATTTAACAAATGTTAAAGTCGATTTTCAGGATATCATTACTCCCACCACGTGTATTTTAAGAACGAATTGAGAACACATATTCGATTTTTTTTTCTCGAGCTATCACCATGCAAAATTACGCACTCGACACCAATCGTCCTGTATATCTTGTTCCTCAGTTATAAAGACAATGTTATAGAGGTGGTTTCTCATGCCAACATTAATAGAAGTACGTATGGACACTTAGTAGCTGAACTGAATATTAAAAAATGTAGAAATAAGTACTTGCATATTCCGCTTTTGAATTTATTTAACTACGACTATATTTAGGGAGAAATTAAAATTATATAACACGTAAGATAAAGTGTTACTTGACCAGGATATTCAACATAAGAGCAAACTGGTATTACTAACAACCCCCCCCCCCAGCCCCTACATTTTATCTTCTACCATTTTCCCGTAATGCTGATAAAACGGATGGCCACCTCCTTGCCGCACAAAACAATTTTATATTCAGAATTTTTAAACATTTGATACTTGTTCAACAAAAAATAACGCTCACTGGACAAATTTGTCTCCTTGTCGCATCTGAGGGGTTGCCGGGGTGATTGCTCACCTCCCGTCAAGACGATCCGGGTTCAAACACGATATCTCCCATGTGAGAAACAGGCAGAAGTGATACCGTTGCCGTGCGAGTTTTCTCCACGTGTAATGCCTGGTTTGACGTCATCCCTCATTACTTTCTGGTCTCCAGGTAGGGGGTTGGCAGTGAATCGCCACCCCACCCCGTAATAAGGTCACTTCTACATTTACTTCGCCTGAATACGTCGTCAAAAGTCAGTCTTTAGAAATCTATTGTGTTATTTTGTGTCTTCATCATTGTGTCGTCTAGTCTGTTGTCTGTGACGTCGTCGTTATCCTGTCTTTTGTCCTTTATTGTCATCGTCGCAGTTTTGTCTGTGCTGTCTTGATGGCGGTGTCTTGAGTTTCACAGATTATTTTGTTTTGTATTACGACTTATATTTTTGGATGTTAATTTTTTTCATTTATTTGTTGTTGACTATATTTCTTTATGGAATCTTACATGTTCTGTTGTTTTGGTTTGCGGATGTGCTGACTACAGGCAAACAAGGCTTGTTTTCTCATTTTTCCGTTTTTTTTTTTTTTCGTTTGTTTGTTGATTTTTTTCTTAGCCTCATTCTAAGATACCTGGAGCGACATAGTACTGCAATGGCATATAAGAAAATGTTGTGTTTTCCTATGGGAGTGTTCGGCACGGGAAAACAGTTCTGCCGCTAGTTTC
Organism: Medauroidea extradentata; assembly: GCA_003012365.1. NCBI lineage: Eukaryota > Metazoa > Arthropoda > Insecta > Phasmatodea > Phasmatidae > Medauroidea > Medauroidea extradentata. Next base: position 48,319 of record PNEQ01018145.1, on the reverse strand, counting down.
GAGGCAATCGCTAACGTAACGAATAATACACGAAAACGAAGTAAAATTAATTTTGACTAGGCGCTGATAAATAATTTCATTTAATTTTAATTGTTAGTAGACGTAGCCCGTGAGACGTGCTGTAACGTGGTACAGAAAACAATTGTTATTTTATAACTATACTGAAAATGTTTCCAATGCGTTTATCTACGAAAAGAAGACACATTTCAAACTGTGTCCCTAGGATTGAAAAATTCTATCCGCTGGTTTAAAAAAAAATGTGTTCATGCTCCTCAGAACTGATAAAAACGACTTTCCCACGTTGCTGTACCTGAGAAAATATTAACCGTAATTGTAAAAAAAAATCATAGAGTCCTTATTGGACTTTACCACATACTTTCCACGAATAAAATAACAGGGTCACCGCTTGAAGTCCCGTTGTAAAATCAGGGGTGTCATTTAGGGGGGTAGGGGGGGGGGCAAATGCCCTCCCCCTTGGATTTAGAATTGTAAGTGTGTAAATTATATTATTTGTATTTTGTTATTTAAGTAATGCTAACTTAAGCAAATTTAACTGAAGTTTTATTATTAAAGATTCTATTTTATACATGCTTAATTAATAAAAAATATGCAACAAGGTCACTGTCGCCGAAAAAAAAAATCTTGCCCCCCCCCCAAAGAAAAACCTGAATTGACGCCCTTGTGTAAAATACATTCTACGAAAACACTGTAAGCTAGTTTAGTCCTTCGCGCCAAGAGGCGATGAAATGTTTGACGGAGGTATTATATTAAATTTATCATCTTCGCAGTTTCCGTGCCTCAAATTTAAAAATAAACGTAAAAAAACGTTAGCCGTTCTTAAAGTAAATTCAAAGTAATTTTGGCTTTCAAATTATAATATTCACGAAACTTAAAATTCAGGAAAGCTCTGTGAGTGATCAATTTACACCTCTAACCGATACCAGCGCTCAAGTCGCAGACATTTTCCCTGTGGCAAACTTTTAACACTGGTCTTTCTCACTTGTAATAGAGTTAACCTTACTCGTAATCAGAGTAATTGCTGAAACTGTGCAAGGAGAATACTAGTAGCAGCGCGCTGTCGCCTGGGCACAGAAATCACCTCTGACGGGATATCAGAACATATATCATAGGGTAAATGCTACAACTAGATAACTACTTTGTAAAAAAAAACTTCCTAAAATGTTCAGGACGTAATTTATCTAAACGCAGTATGGGACAGTTACCATACTTCCGCCTTGTAAATATGCAAACTTTTACAATTGTTACAATACAAGTCTGGTAACTTCAGTATACATTTGACTGTTTTATAAAAACGTTTAGGAGTGCTAACATGGATGTCTGGGAAACAATTCTAACATAACTTCTTTCTAAGCGCTCCTATACGAACGTGTGGCAGATTTACAAACAATTGTTTTAGAGTGTAGGTAGCTGGAAATATAACGCAAATTGATTTTTTGTCATGCACATAGTTATTTGAAGAAATGCACATTTGTGTTATAACATTACTCCTAACTAACACATGTATGAACATATAGCTACTGATCGATAGGAAGATCATAAGAGTGGTGTAGAGATCTGCAGATAACTTAAACTTGGAAAAGTTAAGTAACCTAGTTCCTGTACTAAGCTGACGATATGTGATCCAGTGCATGATGAAGCTAGCTAGATAGGAGGCAATTTTCATATGAAACAGAGAAAGGCACCGGCGCAATAGAAAGTACTCTTACATATCATCAACAACAGCGATAACGTTCCTAACACGTATTAATAAAGGCCAGGGCCGCGTCTGGGCAGCGGGAGGAGGGGAGGGCAAAATGGGCATTTACCACTGGCCTCACGTCTAGGGGGCTCATCACTTTATTATATATATATATATATATATATATATATATATATATATATATATATAAACGAGTTATAATTTAAAAATTAATCAGTTTTCTTACGTACTCGTAGACATTGCGATGGCTGCTGTGAAAAGCTTGAGTAAAGACATCGTTGACGTTCAGATTGGCAGAGGTCATAACTAGGGACCCCTGTTTTCGCGAGAAGAATTTTGCCGCACTTTGTTTCGGTGCCATACGTGCACATCTGCAGTTCTGCTTCGTGGTCAGCGATTGGATATTTTAACTGTCACGGGCCTTGGGATTCTATTGACAAATCACAAACGTGTGGTGTTGCAGGAACGTTACTGTAGTTGGCTCAGCCAAATGAGAGACGTCAGTTCACATAGACACGCTGTCAATAACCATGAAGCACAACTTCAGATGTGCACGTAAATTACCGAAACAAACTGCGGCGAAATTCTTTTCGAGAAAAATAGGGGTCCATAGTCGTAACTATGACAACACAGCCAACAGATCAGGAAAGTGTGTCGACGTAAAAAACGCACATTAACTCTGCATAAATGCGTGGGGGGGGGGTGTCTCGAATTGATACTGGCCCGGGCCTTACATTCTCATAATGAGTCCACGATAACGACAAAAACAAGGAGCTTAAAAAAATCACCAGCTGTCTAAACAATTTCAAACACATTTACTCTACTATACGACCAACAACAGAAACAGAAGCAAATAAACCATTACAAACATATTGTGTGAGTGATGAGGACGGTGTGTTTAACCTAGTGACATAACCATTTCAGACACTGAAAATGTTGGCCATTTGCTTCGACGCACAGATTGTACCAGCGCTGCAATGATTGACAAAAGCGGACGAAAATTCCCAAAAAAGTAAATAAATAAATAAATAAATAAATAAATAAATAAAGTATTGAGAAATACTGCCGTTTAAAGGGATTTCCGAAAATTAATTAGCCAATGTTTTATTTTAAGCTTCGTTTAAGAGTGCGTAGTAGATAAATAAACGCTGCAAATATGAAGTGATTTCTACGCTTTTTTTTTAAAGCCAATGTGGGTAGAATACTCAATGACAATCCTAGATTATGGTATTTGCCAACTTTATCAGTAAATATTTATCCCGAACTGCTAATCCGTTACGCGTGATCTCTTGCGCCGCAGTTAAATGCACGAGGTTACGGCGTCTGAGATTGTGCCTCAGAAGTTCGTAACACTGGAAACAATTTTGCTTAAAACGTTTGCTTAAACTACTGTCTAAGATTGCTATTGTTAAACTTTCGCAAATTAGCTTCAAGAAACCTACAGTTATAGATTAATGCTTTTAACGTTGAATTATGTATCACGCCCTTTTCAATACTAACATTAAATTTAATAGTCCTGAGGTTTTTCAATGTATAATAATTTTACGTGAAAGATTTTTCCTAAAAACTGACAACTGAGTACTCATTTAAACTATGTGACGTCATACCTCCAAACGTACAGTACACCTTGAAAAGTGTAGAACGGGATGTGAGTACTCGGATGTAAGTGACGGTAGCGATCGATGCAAACTGGCCAGTGTTACGAGAGTAACATAGCCAGGAACGCAGCCGAGGGCGAGGCAAGGTGTCAGAGGATGTTTTAACAACATCTCGGGCACCGACTATAAAGGCTTACAAAAAAGCTGCGAGGAAGAGAGCCGTCGCAAGGAGACACGAGGTGCTGGGCTTCGACGACATTGAACCAGAGGGTCGTCAACGACTTCGAAGGCCATCCGTCAGAGGCGTAAGTAAGACTCTATCCGGGTTGGCTTTGGGTTCATTCAATAGATTGTGCCGATAGAGGCATCGAAGATTCCAAGGTGTAGTGAACGAAATAAAGAGGGTGAGTGAGAGACTTTGGTCAGCGCTTAACATCGTCGTGTTCAGCGCTGGTGAAGGGTGAAATGAGGTGAGTTTGGAGCAGCACAGGAATGAAGGGGCTGCGGAAACGGGAGATCCCCGAGAAAACTCGCCGACCAACGGCATTGTCCGGCACGATTCCCACATGCGAAAATCCGGAGACCGACTCCGTCGGGAATCGGACACGGATCGCCTCGGTGGGAGGCGAATGGTGTGACCATTTGGCCCCCGCGGCCCCCAAATAAAGAGGGTTCAGCGAACCGTTGGCATGACCCGTTCTTCAATACCTTAGACTACCCCGCGCTATCGTCTGTAACGGGGAGTTTTTAGTTGAGACTTCATAGAACAAGCAGGTAAGAAGTAAAATACCAGGCACATCGAGAACCCCTGGAAAATCCAAGAAAAATTTCTAGGCTTACTTGGCGTACGTATTCAGACGTTAGGGACAAGATCAAGTGGCGGTTAACGATAAAACCGAAATAACATTACAATGTATGTTAAGATGACGCCCGGTGGTTTTACAGTGACTTTGAAAGTATTTTTAAACAACATTATTTTGATATCGAAGGATGTCTACATTGTTTTACCACAAATATATCATAATTTGTACCAACTTTTTTTGGTTAAAATAAACCTCACCGTTTTTAAATTTTCATGCACGTTAAATATCGCCAGTTTTGTTACGAAAATAAGCCAAAATCAAGAAAAATAGTATTTTACGAACCAACGGTTCATTATTTTACAAAACGCCGTCATAGAATTGTGCGTCGTATGACAGCTCTTAAGGCAATTTCAAGATCAAATATTTATTGAATTCAATTCCTAGAATTCAATGTATTGAATGGTACGACGATTCAAGAAATTTGATTTAAGAAATATTGAAAGGATCACTTGAAAAGTTATCACACGATTTGTAAACAAATAATAGTACACAAAATAAATAATGCAGTTATTTTACATATATCTACTAACCGTGCACGACACAAAAACATTTGGTTAAACCAATACAAAATATCTCATTATTTTAGTATGATCTATTTTAAAGAAACTATACATATATTTACTATTCAATTTGTTTAATTCGCATAAAGAACTCAAATATTATGTTATTTTAATTTATAATTCCACAAAAGCCTCTATTCTGATTTTAAATATTTTGATTCAAGAAAATTTCAAACACGTTCGAAATTAAAATCTTTGACGAAATTCAAGGCATTCAATTAATTCAAAGACGAAATGGCCGCGGTTATGACGTCAGCATAGCGTCACACGACACTGAATATACTAAATTCAATAAATTTGACAGAAAATTGAAGCAAAATGTGATTGTGTGAAAATGCCTTTAGTCTTGAAGGTTCTCAAAGCATTCCGTTAAAAAAGTTTCGAATTTTTTGTACCAATGTGAAACAACTACATAACATAGCCTTAATACACCGCCAAACACCAAAATTCAATTTAAATCACGAAATAACACTACATCACCCTAAACCCTGTATTTTTTTTTAATGTACTAGTTGATGGAAATACATGTCGTCTAAAAATTCCAAAATTTTCAGTGAAATAATTTAAAATCCTGAAAACAAACTATGCCTGCGGTGATTATTTTCAGCCATGGTCTTCTATTACTATTTTACAATACGCCTATCCTCAATTACATAACTTTCTAAAAGTTAAGTGTTACAATTTAACATATAAATCTAGTGAAGTAAGCATTTTTATTAATCATAAATACAGTATACCATTTTAAAACAGTAAGAATTAAATCTAAACTTTTGGACAACAAAATTGACCTACAAATAAAACCATAAAGCAGTGTCCCTATCACTGGCATGACGCCGTAATGTGGGTCTGTGGGATACAAAGAGGGATTCCACGAACTGAACAAGTAACGTCCTGATTCCTCAGTAGAAGGCACAAGAAAAAAATTTCATTTTCGGTACCAAAGACTAAGTATTTTACACACATTTCAAGGCCCTTATCGAGAGAAGCTGCCTCGCTTCCCATCCTTGAGTCTTACATCCTCGCCACACCCCCAATAAAATACCAGCCAATCGTAACACGTCACTCACCGGAAGCCACGCCCTCGGCCGTCAATCTTGGCCTGCTACCCGACAGTCATTTATTTGCCATTCCCAGTAACGAACTGTAAACAAAGTCCAGTTCTACATAATTATTTCCTAAATTAACAACGTTACACATTTAATAATCACATGTAATTAATTGAATCTGTGTTGTCCCATAATTTGCTAACCTGGCCAAGGGGCGAAGCAGCTGAACCTCATTTGGTATTATCTGACCCAATACACAAGTGTAATTGTCCTCCCAACCAAAGGCGAAGACCAGGGGGGGGGGGGAATCCCGGTTCAACCACCCAATTTCCCCGAAATATGAAGGACAAAAAAAATTAAACCACGCAATTCAGAATTTATCTTTAAATTTTGTACCTATGTATCACACTTTCTCTAGATTAACACTAGTGAACTAGTAAAACCGTTAAGGAGTATTCAGAGCAACCACTAGTAACATTCTTCACTCAAACATTTTTCATCTGAAAAAAACCTTAATATTACTACCATTGGTATATTCAGTTTTTCGATACTAAAACTGTTTGAATAGCACCATTTTGCACTTTGAAATCCTAATTTTTCCGGGGAAGGGCCACTTTGACTGTGGGGACCGGTGTTCCTTTATAAAATTTCTCATTTGAAAATAAACACAAATCCTGGCTATGTTGGGGATCCCAACACTTTTAGGTACGAAAAATTCCCGTTATTATTTGGGAACAGAATAGCCTTCGCTGACATGTACAATCTTGAACACAGTCTATGATATTATTGACTACCGGCCCTTATGTGACGTCAGTTAGGTATTTTACTGCTCTACGTTCGATTGGTCAGTCTACCGTGTAAATTATATGTATAGGCTAAAACGTGTTTTTTTGCTGCAAACCTCGCGCTTGATTTCCTCTCTCAATTAAACTGCATACTGTCGCGCCTCTCAGTTGCTGCGATCTTCGAGCGCCCACCATTTGTTTCGAGAACGAAAGAGTCTTACTAAAGGCGCGGCTACCGCAATGTTCATCACAATTTTTTTAATTTTTATTTTAACCAGATATTTTTTTCTTATTTTAGACATAAAATGTGACTAAATTTGGCTTATATGAAATTTTTTTATCTCTCATAGTTTTCGCGTAATGGCTTGTTAAAGTCATACTTTGCACGTTTTCGTTTTAACGACTACACTAAAACCAACTGATATACCAAACTAAAAAAAATCACAGTGTATAAGGACATTGCAGGCTACAATGGCATGCTCATAAAAATAAAGAATAAACATTATTTGTATAAAAAATACTGAAACTAAAAATAAAAATTAAAAAAATACAAGATTTTTTTAAAATAGAAATAATTTTTATTCTTTATTTTTAGTCTTTATCCGCTGTGATTTTTTAAATTTTGGTATATCAGTTGGTTTTAGTGTAGTCCTTAAAACGGAAACATGCAAAATGTGACTTTAACAAGGCATAACGCGAAAACTATGAGAGATAAAAAAAATTCATAAGAGTCAAATTTAGTCACATTTTGTGTCAACAATAAGAAAAAATATCTGGTACGAATAAAAAAAAACGGCGATGAAAATTGCGATAGACCGTGCCCTTAAGGACGCATTTAACTTCAATATTCATCACCTTATTTTTATTTTTATATTTCTACCAGATATTTATTCTTGTTTTAGACATAAATGTGGCTAAATGTTGCTGTTATAATTTTTTTCTCGCATAGTGTTAGCGTAAGGACTCGTTGAAATTAAAATTTGCATGTTACCATTTTAAGGACGACACTATATCCAACTCACTTACCAAACTGAAAAAATTCGCAGTTAATTACGATGTTGTAGGCTACAAGTTCATCTATGATAAACAAGAAAAAAAAAATCTTTGTTTTTATGTACGAGAAATTGTAGCCAGTGACATATTTAGCCATTGTGATTTTTTTTTTTTTTTGTTATGTCAGTTGGTTTTAGTGTCTTCCTTAAAATTGTAGCTTGCAAATTTTGACTTTAACGAGCCACTACTAGAAAACTACGAGAGATAAAACAAAATTTCTTAAGAGCAAAGTTAAGTCACATTTTGTGACTAAAATAAGAAAAAACAATATGTGGTATAAGTAAAAATTAAAACATGTCGATGAAAACTGTAGCAGTGCTCTTAATGAAAGTCGCGCCGAGTCTCGCGAATGCCTGAGGTGACGACTCCTGGCCCGTCCACACCTCAGTACGGAAACTGCAAGAGTACTCTCCAGCTTCATGCTTCGCGCCCTCGCCGTGATCTCTCCTTGAAACGCCCCCACCCCTTAAACTTCCAACCAATCGTAGCTCTCCATGGTTGGCTGACAACACCAAACCCGGCCTATCATCTATATCTGTTCAATCTTTCTTCTCCAAACTAACACAGCTTAACATTTACATGCATTTGAACTTATTTATAAAACTTCAACCATTTATGATGACTATTGACAAAACGTTACCTTAATAGTAAAAGCTCGTAACTCCATATTATGAATATTTTACTTCGGGCCTTTTTGAACAATCAAAAAAAGGTATTTACAAAGAAATATTGTTAAAATTAGATATAAAAATTTCCTTTATAATAATGTGGTACAAAATTATGTATTTTTCCTAAGTGTAAGGGAAATTAAATAGTTTTTTCTCCTTTTTTCTAAGTGGATGCGAAATGGAGTTACGAGGTTTTACTAGTAAGGTAACGAAAATGAATATTACACTGCACAACAGATGGTCAGACGTAGCCGCGCCTCTATGCTGACCTACTTCACAGCCTCAGAGCTCGGTCCCATGCTAGCTCAAGGTCACTGGGTAGCTCACAGCCCACGTATACAACTTTCCTTTCCCTGCTGTGTTAATGGTTTGGCTGTGACACAATACAACACTCCTTTCAAACCCTACAGTTCTTGCCAGTACGCAAAACTAAATGAAATAGAAATTGTATTTAACAAATTATTTTAATATACAATTCTGATTATAAAGCAATTTTAACAGACTCTCTACGGCGATTCTGACCAACTTACTGTATTTAAATTGTACATGATATTGTATCACTTTAAAGGGCAAAAAGGCCTGTTTATACTTTTGAAAATTTCAGTAATAGCCACAACTCAAAATGTATGTAAATATTTACTAATTTTAATCAATTTTTTTAAATAAAAAAATGAATTCCTTGCTAACCCCAAAGTTGCATTGAAATAGTTCATATAATTTCGTATCAATACGAATTGTCTTGTCTCTGGAAGTGAATTACATTTTTTTGTTAATTTCGGCACGTTATCTGATGTATAAAAGTTGAGCAGTGTTTGGCTCAAACATAAATTAATGAATTTGGCCATGTTGTTTAAATTCTACTGTAGCCTGTTTTGCGATAGTTAATTTTTTAATCTTAAAAGAGAGTACAAGTCACGCAGCCTTGGAAATGTTTTGAGAGAGTGTCGAAGCGGACATAAAATGGTATCTACTGCGCAGCTACCCGCCCCACATTTCCCCTCCCAGCCAGTAAGAGGGGAAATGACGGGGCCCTGAGTGTGGGATGAGCAGCTACAACCAATCAGCAGCTGCGCACACGCTCGCAGGTTAGGGGCAGGAGGAGGGGGAAACTTCTCCTCTGTGCGTCGCCAGGACCTTTCTTAACTCGCGTGACCTTTAGGTATCGAAAATATGTCTGGTAGTTTTGTTTAAAATTGTGTTCGCCGTGATAGCTAAGTTTTTTAGCAAGAAATGATACGGTTTCTACTAAAATACAATTAACTAGAATACTGTAAATTATATACATAATTAGCTAAAACCATATAGTATTTACAGCCTTGAAAAAAACAGGTAAAATGGAGAAGACGATTTTTATATCTGATCTTGTTTAGGTGTAAAAAATTAATATTGCTAAAAAAAAGTAGAAACTAGATATTTTTATTGTATGAAGTAAATGCCAACGTACTTGTGGTAATCTATGCTTTTCGCTTGGTGCTGGCCCGCCATGATGTGACGAATTATTTGCGTATGTCAAGCTCTGCCGCATCTCTCGGTCCTGGGGCGTGACTACGAACGAACAGCTTTTGTAGCCACTGGCGGGATTTCAGCAGTTAGATTGAGGTGGAAATGAAGATACGCCAATCCAGTTATAAAAACAGTTTATAAAAATTAGGGATCTGGGGGTCTTCCTCTGGAATAGTTTGGATTCAAAGGTGCAAAATGTAGCTATTTAAGCAGTTTCTGGCCAAGTTATTGAGAAAGTTAATACAGCGAAAGGGAATTTTACAACCCCTAAGAAAAAAATGACTTGACGCCAAAGGAAAAATAGTGTGCAATTTTTTCCTCTCTCATAAACATTGGGGTGGCCAGTCCCGTCCCTGCCCCCCACCCTTTTTGGCACCATCGAATCCCGACCATGTTTGTAGCACTATTCCGACCGAAGAGTCACGATAAAATGCCATAACAATCAATTCACAACGGCACTCGTCGATTATCAATGACGCAATGGAGTTCAGCAATGCACGAGCGTAACGAAATATCGTTGTTTAATGTACCGCAATTAAATAAATTCGTAATCACACACCACCAGCTGGTCGCGAGACATGGAAAGTTATACGTACTGCATTTCCATATTTGTGTACCAGTAACAAAATACGTGCACAACTCTGTTGTTTGCTAACATTATAAATATGTGTTTTCAGGTGCCGTGAGTCACCATATATGAATTCTCACCAGATATGAATTCTAGATCTACTACGAAAGTATAGTTCCTAAAAACGTGGGCGTAAACACGATTTCAGGAAATGTGTTTCCATGGAAACCATAGGTCACACCGTAGCTGCTCTCACCGAAACATTTCTTGGAAAAACGATCAAAATCTGACCTTCGTAACTAAGAGCCAATACATCGGTTTAAAGCATTTTTCACTTGAAAAATAGAGTGTATGTTGCTAGAGGGTTTTTACTGATTTCGTTAATAGCTTTTCTCTAGTCTATGCACTTTGTAAATGTTTAGTGTCTTTCTTTCCAACTATTGTTACTAGTATAGGAGTGTATTGGGACAATGAATGGTAATAGTAATGTAGAGTTGTAAATGTATGTAATTTGTCGTCATTGCGTCAAATATGTGTAATACAAGTATCAAAATATCGTCAATGAAGATTCTGAACCTCGTAAAACGTGCCTAAAATAATTCTTTGTTTAAAGAAAAATTATTCAGTTACAGTCAAAACAAAATTAAGTAGAACGTACTGGCAGGCCTATCAGAAATTCAATTTTACTTGCATTGCTAAAAATATGAATTATTTTGAACGCCGTTTGTAGCTATTGAAAACAAATTGCACTAGACTTTGCATTTGCGATGAAAATATGCAGTAGACCCGACAACAGGCTTGCACAAGAAGTAACACAATATCACTGTGTGCCCGTGTATTTCGGAACCCATACAATCGCACCCCCCACCCTCCCGTGGCGGCTCGTGGATTGTTGCCAGGTGGGGCTGCAGATAGTCGGAACTGTACACTCTTGATGAACGCGCCGTAGACCAACGACCATGAAATATTTGCCGGCTACTAGATGTGTTGTGAGCACTCAGTAGTAAGGGGCACCTGCACATCAGCGTGTCAGTGGCTGTAGAGTCAACCAGCGCACAACCCTGTACAACTCTTGGCAACTGCAGCCATACCTGGCGACAACCCACGAGCTGTCACTTGTCTAGCCCCCGCGTGGATATAAATCTGATTTTTATTTAAATTGTTGTCCTCGAATAGCGTCACAGCCTTGGTAGAGGAAACTGTGGAACACTGGCGTAACGTGTAGTGTTTCAAGATGTGTAGTGTTTTATAAATGACGATACCCAACTCTGAGTTTTCTATAGAATCGTTAGACTATATACATAATAGAGATGATGGGTTAACGAGGGGAAACTTGACTGTTTGCTGGGTTTCAACGTACGTTCAACTTACCACAAGATTACTGGCTTTCCCTTGAACATGAAGCTGTTTCCCTATTTGAATGAGCCAATAAGAATCCCACTATTGTAATATCTCATGCCCGCTGTAGGTCTGCAGACAGCTATGTTGTGTGAGACGTACATCATCCAATCATATATGTTGAAATTTACTACAGCTCTTTAAATGGTATGTTGGCGCAAAATATATTCACGATATACAATCACCTCTAACTATATAGTATGGACTGGTACACTTTTAAGCCTGTAGCGTGCAAAAAGTGAAAGTAAACATTCTCAGTAAGACATCTCGGTCTCTGCAACAAAAATACCACGTGATCCAAAAGCGTATATTCGGTGTCATTACGTACGCCTTGGAGCAAAACCAAGCTACGCCACTGATGTTGGGAGAGGAATGGAATTGGCCAGAGCCTTGTTTTTTTTAATCGTCCTAGTATTTGCTTGGAATTATTTTTGGGAACCCTAAATAACCAAAAACATATTGGGCAAGTCCGGGTATCGAACCGGGTCCTTCCAAATGCGACGCGAGAGCTCTTATCACGGCTCGACATTTTTTTTAAAAGTCGAATTACCACTAACGATCTACACCACTGTTTTTTATTTAATGTTTTACTGTGTATTCGTTGCAATAGCATAGGCGGTTCAGAATAAAGTGAGCACTCAAAAATGCCCTGGAAAGTATCTGTTTCAGCCAATTCGTATCTTTCCGCGCGTAACGGCTAACGACGGGTAATGTCTAACCTCTCTGGACACGTCACTTGATGTTTGCGCGTTTAAGATAAATTGTGCAGTCGGTAGGAACCGAAATAGTTTGATAAATAAAAGTCTATTAATTATATAAAATACAGGTATGTCTAATTCAGATGATTTTATTTTAGTTTCGTTGTATGTAAGTAGGAAAATACACGGGCAAATGGATTCCAACCATACAAGCAGTAGGGAACTGTTAATGTTGAATAATATTCAGCATCGGCTAGTGATATTTTTCAAGCGTAAATTTTTAGCACTCACTTTATCCCAAACGACCTATAACTAGACTACTGTCAGTGATCAGACTATACGAGTACGAATTAACACCCAGCCGGACCTGGGAATCGAACACCGTACTACGCACGGACGCTCTGTTGGTTCAACCCTTGGTTTTCATGACATTTTCCTCAGGTTCAAGAAAGAATTCCCGCGTATCTTCGCTATTTTTCGTAAGAGTGTTCCAGGTCCATTAGTCACACAGAGCAGACATTATCCGCCGAATTCTGGCCGGCGGAGGTAGCAGGGCTGCCTCTAAAGAACTTGACGTCCAGTGATTTACAGTCCCAGAAGAGCGGAGATCTCTTGCAGGTAAAAACTTCATTTGAAATGCTGTCTAAAGCTCCAGTATCAGTAAGTGAGAAACTATTACAGACAAGAAGCATGTAAGAAAAAGTTATAACTCAACGTTAAATGACGAGAACAATTTTTCCCCCCGAAGTTGGCAGGAATATCCGCTATGAAGACTCCAACATCAGAAATACTATTTCCATTACGATGTTACCGGCCTCGTCCACTGCACTCTTCATATTATAACTTGGTTGTTACACCCAACTTTTTAAAATCTAATACAGGAAGTCTTCTACTTCCGTACGTAATGTGTTCTTGGAAAAATGTATGAAAGTTTAATGTATGAAAGTTTAATGTATGAAAGTTGAATGATACACCTGCATGTTATTCAAAGGGTTCTGTTCCAAAAAAATTCTCCTTCAGTAACCCCAAATTATAACTGAGTTACGAGTGGGCTTATTTCTTTATTTCTATATAAAACATAATGATTTGAAAAATGCTGTGGAGCATTAAATTGTGGTGTATACTCAGAAAATCATGTGTAATAGAGAGTTTTGCCTAACTGGATAATTGAGTTCTGATTTTATTTTGTCAATGTATGAAAGTCTGAATCCGTTGTGTGAAAGTTGAATTATGATCAGGCCTATAAAGACTGATCTATTAATAACATGTAAAACGTATGAAAGTTGAATTTTCTGAAATTAGAGAACTGTCCGTATAATGAAAATGAATGTTTGTTTGATCCTTTTCTAGTAATACAATTCACTCGACGGCAATGAAACTTTTGTGAGTTGTGCGAACGACCGCAAAGGTTTCTGCCAAAACAAAAGTATACTTAGAGAGAGGAGGGGGAAGCAAAATGGGGTACAGGGGCGTAAAGAGGGTGCCCATAAAATTTAACGGTCATTGCAACGCACGCCGCGACGGCTAGTACTAAGTAAAATTAACATGTTGTTAATCACATACTTTATTAAAGATACATGATTTCTATACGTTATTTCATTTAAAAAATAATTTTCGTTAATGAACTGTCATTCTGCATGCCCTAAACTTAGGTATTCTTCGGTAAGATTTAGTTTGTACTATTCGAGTTACGAGTACCTGATTAAAGAGACCTATTTACGTTTGAGAAAAGTTCTCGTCTGGTACAAGAACTGTGTAATCGCGTGTCGTGCGTATTATTTATTGCACAAAACAATTAAATTTATTCTCTAATTTTAGTTTTTAAAAATACCCAAAACCTACCACAAAGAAAATTTGTGGCCTCTCAGAATTGTTAAGGCGTACGGAAAGGTACGGTGTTGAGCGGATGACTGGAATTTTCAATCGTCAATAAAATCTTAACTATTATTCAAAATTTGATGAGATTTTTTTTTCCGAGTAAACGTTTATTTATATAGCACTATGCGGTATCATGCTTTACTTTCGAGTTAAAAAATTTAAAATGTATATTTAGAAAAAAATAGTTTGAAATCACAAAATCTACAAAAATGGAAAACTCTATTTTTTATATTATTTTTAATGTGATAATATCTAGGCCTCTATAACAACCAAATTTCAAAAATACTCGCGTTTTATTTGAAAAATAATTTTAGCTTCCGTAAACCTCTGGCGCAGAGTTAAATATTACTTCATGTTTTAACATTACCTCAACTACTGGACATATTTAATTCAGATAAATATATTTCGTGATTATTTCCAAATCGTTAAGCTCAAGTTAGGACCTTAATATAAAACACGCACTGTAAAAGTTAAGAAACGAATTATTTTTTTAGTTACGGGCTGATGTACTACCACATGCGGTTGTGTAATCTTATCTCAGTGAAATGAATTACATACACAGATTTAACACTGTCAAGAAATTTGTTGTTTGTTATTCCGTACGTGGAATTCAACGTCCATGTAAATAATTCACGCCACGTTACGTAGAGATACGGAATATTTAATGTTACCTGGAACAAGCAAAGCTAACCGGCGTATTCTGAACATCCGACAGGGCCTTCGTTTAAAAACATTTTCTATGCCGCGGCATTAAGTTTCTTGTTGCAAAAGAAAATCTTTATTTCAATAATACACGAACCACTTCGAAATAGCTTTGCCTCCAAGAATGTTTTCTTTTATCCAGTCATGGTTACAAAAAAATTACGACCATTTAAACATATTAGTTTTATTTTTTTATATTCTTTATATTTAAGTAGAATAAGTAGTTATCTCTTTGAGTCAAGTTTTGAGTCGAATTTTTTTAAATTTATTACTAATGCTGCACTAGGATTTGTTGCAATGCCAATTTTTTTGGAATGTTCTATTACCCCTCTATCACGTTTTGCAGCCTCCTCCCCTAATTATTTTTGCAGGAACCTTCGCGTACGCACAAGTCACCAAATTTTTTATTTACTAATATTTCGGGTACCCCGTTCTACTCCTCTAACAAAGTTCACACCCCCCCCCCCCCAAAAAAAAAAAACATTATTTTGCAGGAACCTTCGCGCACGCACAGCTCACCAAAAGTTTCAACGTTATACGACGAATGGTATAGTAACGCAGGGAAGGCGAACAAACAACAAAATATTCATTTGTATACATTACATTTTTTATTTATTTATTCGTTTATTCGAAGTGAGGTATTTTCTTTATCTACAAATGTAACGCATGTATAGCCGTTTCTTAAAAAAAAATTAATAATCGTAACTCGCTGCAGCATATTGTAAGCGTAGGTATAAAGGCGTAAGAAAAGAAAGATAATAAATTTACTCAAATCAATTATATTTTCCTTAATTCCTAGCCTTCTGGAAGTCGCAAGTATCTTGTTGCTGTGTTATATCAAGACACATCCTGTTTATTCAGAGATGTTAAACAAATTATAATATTATAATTAACAGGGGCGAAATTTCTAGACGTTCGTAATGGCATTTGAATGAGGAAGAGCAAACATGGAAACATACCGTACTGTAAATATCATTATCTTTAAAGGAGAAAGTGCGGTACCTTGTTTTCTCTTTCCATTAACTGAACCGTGCACTCCTGTCACCATAATTACACTTGAACGTCTGGTATTTATATGTCATTCGTACAGAGTAAATACGCTTACGAAGCAAAACATTTCACTGATCGCATCGCAAATTGCCAGCACACACACGCCAACACTCACACACACGCGCGCACACACACATTGATATTCGTAGAAGCTAATGTTTATAGCTTCTAAAAATACTTTGTCAAGTGGTGCATCATTCTAGGAAAATTGATTCAAAGTAAAACGAAGGAAGCAAATTAGGCTGTATCTGACCAAACGTAACGTTGGCTGTTTGTAGCAGTGTAAGTGAATTTATTCAAATGAATTGGCTAAGTCATATACCATTGTAAGGACAGATATATTTCTTATTTTCTCATTTCTGTTAATCTTGCGATGGTTATTTTTTAAAGTCCAAACATGATAAGATATCGTAAAACTATCTTACAGTTTGTTGAAAGTAGTATTTATTATTTAGTCTATTTTCTAGTTGTAGTTTTATTTAATTTGTGGTATATGCGTTTCGGTTTAGCGGTACACATTGATGGAAAAACAATTACTTTAGTCTACAGAGAGCTCAAACAACAACCAAAAACTCCAATAAAACCCTATTTATCCTTAACTACCGTATTTACAAAGGTAAATAAAGAAAACGTGTAAGTTTCCTTCACTACTTAAGTGTTGCCATCTATTGGAGGAGGTTTCTGTCATTTAATTGTATTTCTAGTATCTAACAAATGTAAAGTGAAAACTTTCTAAGCTATTGTTTAGTTTGTTCTTTCAATCCATTTGTAACCTTTCACCCCTTATTATTTTCGATAACTGTGAATTCGACTGACAAATACAGGTAGGTTGTTACTTACGAAAACATACGAAAAAAGTGTTAAGAACTACTATTTTCTAAAGTGATTAGTAAGATAGCTCTGGAGCGCAAAATCAAATACTAGTGTTTTGTATGCTGGAAATCTTACTTCTTACAAAATGGGATTGGTAACGTCACTTCTTCCATTATAAAAACGAACTTCATACCCTTTTTTTACGTAAAAATGTTATCACATTAAACTGTACACGATTTGTGATAACATTGTGTTACATTCAAAAAGGGAGATAGTTGGCTTGTTATGTAGGCAACTTGCTACACACGAGCCAGCGAACTTTAAACAGGGTGTTTGAACAGCTGCAGGAATTATCAAATGCTTGTCGTCTAGCGCAGCTACCTACTGTGCTTTAGACTGATGTTGCGCGGAGACAACGGAAATATCGTGCCATTTTGTTGTTTGACAAGTCAGCAGTTCGCTTAGGGAGGAATAGGCGGGGGTGTTTGAGGAGGGATGTAGGATTTTTTCAACTCGGATATACTGTGACAGGGCATCAAGGGAATACATAACATAAATCATATAGACTCTATGTGGAAAAATTATTTTCCTAGAATGTATCGTCTACGAACGAAGGCTATAGACAATTTTACTAGTTTCTATTCTGTCGATACATCAAATACTTTATTTTGCTATTTCCATTTGAATGATAATGTTAACGACATTTTGGGGAAAAACAAAGCATTCTATTAACATCTTTCCTTAATGGCTTGCTAAAACACTCATTATTCAGCATAAACATTTTTGATCTCCATTTTCTTTTGCATTACCATTTAAAACGTCTCGAAGTAATGCATGCTCTTTATCGTCATTTTACTGTCTAGTGAAGTACAAAACAGAAGTCGATATTAAAACTTAAACATTCTCAAAGTACCAATTTCGAACATTTTCAAACAAAAACTATTGAACATATAATTTCTTCATAAATATTGCGACAGAAAGAACTTCCCAAAATAGTATTCGCTTATAGATTTCTTAAAAAATGTTGTTATTATTATTAGTTAAAGTGTATTATTATTATTATTATTATTATTATTATTATTATTATTATTATTAGTTAAAGTGTATTTTACAAATTCCCTTGTCGTTCAACTCGTGTATATGGAAAGTCTGTATATTTATTGATTATTTTACATGAAGTGAGGACTTTTAAAAGTAATCACTTTATAGTTGAGAGCCTAAGGTGTAAGTGCCAGGAATACAGAAATTTTCGCAGCTACAATAACTGTCGGGTTCTACAGCGAAGCGCGTCACACGGAGGAAAAAGTTGAACCATACATACGTCAGTATTTAGCGGAATAAATACGGTGCTCTTGTGCGAACATAATTAAATAAAAGGCTGAATAAAATATTGAACGACAATTAATACGTACGTATTTGCTCAAACAATATATATTTACTAGGGGCAACTAATATTTCGGACCAACAAAATTTTAATGTGTTTTACTCGACACTACAATAAAAATTGTTTGGCTGTATGAAAACGTACACTCGTTTGGCTAAACCAGACCGTCACCTCAATACATACAACTTCGGCACTGTTCGTTTCTGGCGCATTAAGTTACAAGGGATTTGATATAATCCCCTTACTCTAAAATCACGAATGTCAGTTGCTCGTTGCTATAGTATGTTATGCATTTTTGAGACATAACGATGGCTTAGTTCAAGGGGGAAACAACTAAAAAAAATGGCATTTTGGAGCTTGGCTCACCGTCACATAGGGAAGTGCACCCTACCCAATTGGAAATTAAGTAAATGCATTTGTTTTATTAACATGGCACTTTTACTTATCGCCAGTACAGAGCAAACAAATTTATTTATTTTATTTTAAAGTGTGATAATTTCAGCAAGGCAGATTATAAACATTTTAAACACCTTAAATAATTAGTTACCTCTTTAATTTTGCTTCAAATTAACACCAATCAACAATGTTAATTAACAATTTTTCGGCGAAATGAAAATCTCTTTGTATGCATTTTACTCACAACTGGGAATTTAGAGTTATTTCCTTTTTGAACCCGGCCATCGATAAGGACTACTATATATAGATTCACGAACATTTATGGTGATGGTGGTATGGGGTGAATTCAGTCGCATTAGTTTATCGACATTCGTGACAGTTTAAGGAACTATTTTGCAGATTTCTTCCTTAAGTAGGTGTTCAATAGTAATAAAAAAATATTCTACTAAGAGTGGAGTATAAAAATGAGTTTATCTCTGATGAAGGTAAGGCTTTGTCAGGGGCGTTGCCATAAGGGAGGATATCGGGATATATCACCCCTTCCGAAATGAAAAAAAAAAACTATTTGATGATATTATGAGTAGTGTTATATTCACAGTTTAGGTACAAAACTGTTTAATTTGCATCATTTTGCACACTGAAATCGACCACTCGCTTCATGACGTGTGATGGATGTCCGTTTACTGTGTTTTGAAAATTCTCAAGTTGGTATCCTCCCCCGAACAGAAACCCTGGCTACGCCCTGGCTATTTGCCACTTTGGCATTAATTTCAAATTAAGTTAATTAAAAAACATATGAATTGTTCCCGCAACTTCTTCTCAGTAGTCCGTAAAAGTCATCAGCAGCGATTAGTTAAAAAACGCCCTCATCAGCTTTGTTCGTCGGCTCAACAAGCTCGTAATTAGTATGGCAGTGGGCTTCTCTGTCCTCTTTGTATCCAAATGTCGGATTTCAATTGGAAACGATACATTATAAATACGTGATCATCAATTTCGTAAAGTCTCTGTGATTGAATGTCGCCAATTCCCTGCGATTAAATTTATACGCACGGCGAATATAAAATGCACAAATAACCCTTAATTGGCACATTATACCTTCCTGGCTGTACTTTATAATTGGCACACTCGAGTTATCCTTTCCCGCTGAACTTTCATATTTTTCTGAACTGTTCCTATAATTTGGGGGAAAAAACCGACATTTCAAGCTAATAATTCTCAAATAATCATTTCAAAATAAAATAAGCGGCTACATATTTCATTTAATTGCAACTATGACTGAGATTTATTTTGTCTTCATATTTTTTTAGGAATGTGGTGAGCCTTTTGTAAGACTAGTTAACGTGGGCTAGTTATAAGAATACTTTTTGTGAAGTTGGTTTCTTCAATAAAATGTCGTCACGCCGAAACATAAGAAATGTAGGCATATTATTATGTTTCATTAATAAGGGTTTATAGAACTGCAAGGTTGATTACTTAGTTTGTGCAGACTACGTGTAACATCCGAAAGTACGCCAAAAATAAACAATATTTATTACATCCTCAAAAATTAATTCACACATCTAAGGCAAAAATTAATTCACATATGTATAAAAAACTATCTAATGTAAAACGATGCCTCGATCAACTTATGATGACCTGCTCAAGAGCAGAGCAAGTTGTTATTAGTAGACGAACCACGCCAAGGGATGCAAAAATTAATCACTCGACGTAACCACAGCAAACAAAGTGCACTGAAAGAAACATTTTGTAGGAAGTCTTCTCTGCAAAATTATTTTGTAGTAACCACAACATAATTTCGTGGTAGCCACAGTATTTTAGTAGTGTCAACAAAAGTTTTTTGTGGACATCACAAAATAAATTTTGCAGGGTAAATACCCAATACCTGCCACAAAATATTTTTTTCGTGTGAAGTTTAATTTATGGTGTTCAAAATACCACACGAAAAATCACAAAACTAATTTTATAATACGTATATAAAAGTCGCCTGACGTAGCATTTTAACAAATACATAAAACTTGTACGCTCAGTTTGGATTGTGTACATTTTAAGAGCTGTATTTTCGAACTGCCGTACTTCAAAATGTACTGACCGGATGTATGGGAAAATCGGATAGAAACTTGCACTCACCTTTGCTGCAGACTTTCCAGCAATACAATTATATGGCCACACCTTAAAAGTCCCATTGTAAAAATTTATCGGCGGAAATATTGCAGAACAGTTCATCGCTTGGCTCGTAGGGACGATGCGGTATTTGAAGCGTGCTTCGAGGATGTCCTTATGGATCCGCCACTTCAAATACACAGATAGGCGACGTCCTTGAAGTGCGTATAATTCAGTGCTTAAAGCATTAGTTCAGAATTGTAGGTTTTTCGAAGCCGATTTAAAAAAAAAAAAAAAAACAGCATTCCTAGACAATAATTTTTGCCAACTATCCCAGCAAAATTTTTTCTCGATTAAGGTATATCTCAAGAACCATCTCTAACGCCGAAATGTCGTACATTTAACTGCAGCGTAAGAGATCGCGCTTAACAAATACATCATTCTGGGTAAATGTTTGCTCATAAAGTTGGCAAATATAATTATCAAATATTGTTGTTTTGTACTTTTCCCGTGCTGACTTTCAAAAACTTGTAGATTTCAATTGTAGAACTCAGCACTTATTTGTCTATCACGCCCTCTTAAAACCCTGAATTTCTTGTGTGCGTTTATACGTAACTAATGATCGACAAAACAGGGTCATGTCACTGAGCAAACATGCCTAAGTCTAACAGTCTTTAACTTTAGTTTCGCTATCCCTTGATTAGAGAAGGTGATTTATCGCGGGAAAAGTTGACTGTTTAATAGGCTTCAATGTAATGTATTCATTTCTGATGCTTTTTTTCGTTACTGGCGAGTCCCTATTAGACTGGGCCAATGATAACTCTGGTGCACTAATTCTGGACGTCTGTCATTTGTCTGTAAACAACAAGACTATGTCACATAACCGCCGGACAACAATACATGACGCAGGACGATACACTTGTTTGCAAAATACGCTGGCAGAAAGCATTCTCGCGATAAATCACCTTCTCTACTTACGATTTATTTTGCGATAAAGAGCGCAATTCCGTCGGTGGAAAACTGCCATGGTTACCGACTTAAGAGATCAGGTTGGAAAATCGTAAAAACGTGGAGGTCCCGTGAAGTGGCGTATCTCGGAGTGACTTACGTGGCTCGCGAGGACTAACATACTGCGAGGGGTGAGATAAGTTGGTTGATGGATTGGCGCAAAGGTTCCCAGCTCTCTCGTTCCCGCCTTGCTATGTGTGCTTCTCGGCAAGCCCTTGACTTGTGTGTGTGAACCCCGTAGAAAGCTGCCTCAAGAAGTGTTGCCAGCCGGAGTGTATCCATATCTGATTCCTCGGTGGGCTCCGGGGGAAAACGTGGATTAAAGGTGCAAAATGGTGCTATTTAAAGAGTTTCTGCACAGAAAAAAAACTGTTTTGTGGTGGCTACAAAATGTTTTGTCAATATGGACCGCACAAAATAATTTTATATTGGTAACAAAATTTTTTATAGTCACTTCAGAACTTTATTGGGGGCGAGCAAAAATGTTTTGTGGTTACTATAAAAAATTTGGTAAAGTCCATTACAACAAAATATTTTGTGACGACTAATAATAATTTTTCTTCAGTGTGAACTCAAAAAATATCTTAAATGCGCCGCTTTAATAAATAGCATTTTATAATGCCTCATACAATGCGTACGAGACTCCTGGGAGCCGTTTCATAAAATGGCTGCTATTATAAGCTTATAAAATAAGACTCTTAGATATAAAACAAGTTGCTGTAAAATTTTTGTTTCATAAAGAAATCTTAAGGTTCTCTTTCATAATAATTAGCAGATATATTTTATAAGTTTCTCACTTATAATATAAATATATATTATAATAGTGTATTGTTCAATAAAGCTAGATAATCATAAAACAAATTAGCAGTTCTAGTGACATTTTATAAGCTTATGTTATAAGTAATAGAATTTTTTTTTATAGTTGCTTTTAGTTGTAATCTACACTGTTATTATAAAAAACGCTTTTATTAGTTAAAAGAACATGTTAAAGTGTCCAAACGCTATCAAGAATATTTAAAACGTGTTTCTTATCAGAATAATTTTTTTCGCTATTCAAAAGAGAGAAACATGATGGCTGACATAAGTACGATGAATGAGTTAAAGAATGGTCTTGGATAACGAAAAACGTTTCGTTTACAACCTTTATAAAACGTCGCTTAACCTTTAAACTTTCGGTATATTGCAAGCTATGAACATTAATATGCACATGTGCATTTTATTTGCTAATTTATTTTGCTATATCACCCCGACAAAAAAAAAACTTCCTATAATTTACGTTTATTGGTATAATCATTGCTTGGGATCGCAAACCGACAATAAATTCAATAATCACAATCTCAGTATTATCATTTCACCTTTGCGAGTTTCGCAATGAAAAATTTTAACTGTTTCATTTCAGTGCGTTTGATCTCTTCTGCAATTATTTGCCAACGTTTTCAAAATTTTACTTTCCAGTGTAAGAATTTCCAATTAGAAAACCTAGGAATAAATTAGATTTCTTCTTATTTTGTTTTAAATTCAAGAACACTGTGATTCCGTGGGTTAGTGTGAAATTCCAAACTAATGTTATAAGCTATTATTACAAAATGTATTTCATAAGTAACATAATTTTTATTTGAAACAAGTTTGGCTAAGCTACTAAAACTGTTCCTGTAACTTATAAAATATTTTTACAAGTTTCTGGCTTTATGAAACAACTTCTTGTAATATTGGTTACTATTACGAGAAAGTATCTTATAACATAAGTTTTTCAAGTTTATAAAACAAGGCCATTGGCTAAATTGGAGACGAAAATGTCGGAGCTGAAATGTTGTACGCACACAATGTGGCAACACTGCTAGGAGAAAGTTCCCTCAAGCTCTCCACATACATGTGTTATTTTATGTGTGTTACATCGAGTAAACGTAGGATCATATATGTACTGCTCTGGACATTAACCTGCGCCAATAATATGATTGCCAGAACGGAATGATCTTTGAAAGAACTGTGCAATGGGAGTACATGACTGGATTTAGTTTCTTGGACATATTCCATTGCGATATACAGGATGAGTCGGGAGGAAAGGTACATGATTTGAGGGGTGATAGTACTGGTGATTCGGAACAAAATGTTTCTAATAAACCTATGCCCTTTTCTTAACCGTTTCAGAGAAACCTAATGAAAACAACAAGGAACGGGAAATGTGCAGATGACGGTAATTCATGCTGCTGTTATCGTATGTTTTGTTTAATTGTATACATTTCCTCACAAAACATGTTCAAACACTCCACCAACAACATGTAACATGTAAATTTTCTCTTGTTACGGGTACTGAACTTTAAAACCCAGTTGAATAAGGTTTACGTTTTAGTCAGTATTTGTATTCTTTGGGCCGTTCGTTTTAAATTCATTTTAATATTTACATTGGTATTTAACGTTTAGGATAAATTAATGTTCAGAGACTTATTCAGTGCAGTGGAGTGTAGGATTGGTGCATAGCGAACATTGTTTTAACTGTGCTAGGAGAAGGTTATAACCTCTGTGTATTAGCGCGAGGAAATCGGGCATAGATACATAGAGAGGTATAAGGAGGAAGTGTTTTATGAACTTCGGAGTGACCCGGACGTGTCGAGGGAAGAGCTGTCCTGGACCGAGGGGCCGTGGTCCTGTTCCTCCGGTTTTGCTGTAGAAGGAAGGATGGGCGTATGCCGGCTTGTCCAGGAGGATTGCAGTGCGATGTATATGCCTGGATCGGAGGTTTCGAGAAAGAAGATTTTCTCCGGTAGGACTTCAAGTTTCCAGTTAGACATAGGTAGCTCATCGTACGTTGATTCTATTTATATTTATAGCCTTGTTCAAACAATGCGATAGAAGGAAATCATTTTCTCTGAATCGAACAGCTACAGTACAAATACCGTTATAGTAATTCCTAAGTAAAGAACACTAGAAGGCCATCAAATTTCCATTATATTTGTCACGGTATTGGTGCCGGGGAAAGAAAAATGACAAGCCCTTCCTCTTCAGCTTTCTCTCACTCTCTGCAAACACCAAATAGGCTTTGTTCGTATCTTGGAAATGTGTTTCTTTCTTCAAATTTATGCACCGCGACACTGTTCCACAAACGTCTCGTACAAAAGTGTACAAGATGAAATGTTATATCTTACACCATACAGAAAATCGTCGTACAAAATACGAGAATACTCGTACGTCTGTGAAAGCTCCCCTCAAGACGGGAAAATCAGAGGAGAACATTAAAAGAGTGTGGTTGCCAGGCGACGGGACGCACTTGATAGCCTATCTCGCTCTCTTCACAGAGGTTTCCAGCTGTTTATTCAGCCTCGGCTCGTCTGAAAGGTTTCAAAGTGTCCATTAGCGCCGAGTTGGAACTGCGTGTTACCAGCGCCTGCAAGCAAGAACCCTCGCGAGAAATACATATTCATGGCAGGAAAAAAAAGTTTCCCTCACGCACGGTTTGATTTATCTGGGCTCCGATAACTACCTGCTGTTTGCAGCGACGCAGCATGAGCAAACAAAACGGGACTTCACATGCACCTCCCAGTCACAGTTGGGACTGAGTACACCCCTGCGTATGAGCGAAAACGGACTTGGGTCAAAGTATTTGACACGTGCGTATTTACAACTTTTTTTTATACCCAATCAAGTGACCTTTTGTCTACGTCTGTATGTGCGTATCTAATTCTTTTATAGGGCAATCAGACGCAACGCTGGTGTAAATTTTGAGTTGCGCCCATAAAAAGCGACATTATTCGGTCCTTTAGATCCAGGAAAACAGATTGCCAGAGTCGGACGACGCAAACGTGCGGTTCATTTTGGTATTTTCCTCTTGCCGTGCTGTGTTCCGCATAACTTTAATACAATTCGACATGTCTGAGGATACGGCTTTTCCAGTGTTGTATATGCTCTATGCTATTGTTATAATACAACCATTTAAACTGCTTTACACATGAGTTAAGGGAGAGTGGGGTGGCTGTAGTTGGAAGTAGGCACGTGGTATAGCCAGAGCTTGTATTACATTCCTTGGAACACGGCCACGATACGTCACCGACTCGCCTCTATGAGACATTTATTCTGTGGCGTAGTATTAATATTAAAGATGTGCGGCGTGTCCTTATTAACAGTTAGCAGTGTTGTACACGTTGATTACAGCGAATATCCACACTCTAAATCTGAATTAGTGAATATTCATTGATTCACGCTGATGGATGGAACAGTTTCAACAATTTGAATAAGTGAAAATAGTCACTGTTTAATTAGTGAATATTCACGGATTTTCACCTATAGCAAATGAAATCAGTGAATATTCACCGTTTTTTTTTCAGATGTTTTCAAAGAACAATTTTGGCTTATTGAATCAGTGAAAAAATTCTGGAAAATATGTGGACATTCACTAATTAAATTGCGGAATGTTGGCACTCTTTATCGGAATAAGTGAATAGTCACCGATTTCACAGGGATTTCTCACTGATTCAATTTGTTGAAACTGCTCCATCCATCGGCGAGAATCAGTGAATATTCACTAATTCAGATTTAGAGTGCACCATCGCCTCTGCGCTGCACATCACTTGTATGTTCGCAGCATGGCCTATGCTCTAGCTACTGAGTCTGCGCAATCCTTTAAGTGTGTTTTCTGCATAAACGGTATGTCCTAGACAGTTGCAACAAGTAACTTTTTTGCTACATTGGTCTCATTACTAAATAAACAATCTTCATATGTTCGAAAATCCTGACGGTAAAAAGTTGTCTGCAATTAGAGGGTAGCCACCCCTGCTATTTTTATAAAGGTGGACGGTATCAAGTAGTATTTGCTGTTGGTTTGAATATCCCAATAGCATTAAGCAATATTGAAAATAGCTTTTTTTTTTGTGTCGTTTTAAGAAAAAACGATTTTAAATTTTGATATTCGGAGCCTCAATACTCCCTTAATACTATGTTTAAGCGAAAAATGGCTACACAACATTTCTGCTTATTTTCCCGTAAGGAATTACCTGCCGCACAAACATCCTGTGTGACTATATATACACACATGTTTTACGTATAGTTTTGTGGATAACTTAGATGAGACTGTAAAATAAACCAGAAAAATACGTAGATACTTAGCCATAAACATTCTTTGCAAAAATAGCAAAGTCCACGGGGAAATTAAATGTAGCATTTCAATTTCTGACTCATGGACGGACGGACGGTCGACCTACGAGTGAGACGGATAATTTTAAGTCCGGGTTAAGTTGGTTTTCAGGATGGCATTTATCCCACAATGTGCTGACTTTACGGACAAATTGAAATTTATTTCCGACTTAACATCAAGTCGTGTCAGGAGGCTTCCCGGAGGCCGGGGTGAATTATGAACTTGGGCACGAGTTTCTACATTTTTGACGATAGTTATTTCTTAAAACATAAACTTTGTCATAGCTGGTTTTAACTACGTACTATGATTCTGTCGAGACAAAACACAGCATGATGTTAACTAATTAGTTTAAAAATTTTTCTTTTAATTCATAAAATTAGCTAAAATATTTGTTTCCAAATTTTGGTATAGATGATGGTGCATCGCGAAAATATTTTGTGCCAACATACCCTTGGAAACGCTGTAGTTTCTTGCAACATATACGTTTCGGTGAAATATTTCTGACACAACGTAGCTGTCTTCAGACCAACAATAGTCATAAAATATTTCAATAACGGGATTCTTACAGGCTCAGTCAAATAGCGCAAGTATAAGCTAAAGCCAGTAATCTTCTGGTGAGCTGAACGTGTCTTGAAACCCAGCAAACAGTCAAATTTTCCCACGACAATATATTGTTAGAGATTATGGTTTTTCGCGGGAAAACTTGACTGTTTGCTGGGTTTCAACGAATATACAGCTTACCGGAAGATTGTTGGCATCCGCTTGTACTTGGAGCTGTTACCCTATTTTACTGAACCAATAAGTATCCCGCTATTGTAATATTTGATGCCTGCTATTGACCTGTAGTGAGCAATGTTGTATCAGGTGTATATCACACAACCATACGTGTTGAAAAAAAAAACGGCAGTGTTTTCAAGGGTATGTTGGCACACAAAATTTTCGCACTATACCAACTATTGTCTCTAGTTATTGGCTCTCATCTGGGTGTAAAATAAATTCTCTCGAAAGCTGGAAAACTCGGGCCCATACACTTCACCTCTATTAGTGTATCACCACACGAAAACACACTTCGCCCTGTCTCATCCTATATGTAAACTTAGAACACGCTTAGTAAACACATACGCAACGAACAGCTCACGTAGTATTAGTGGTAATATTATCCTGCGCGGACAGATGGATGTTACAATGCGAAACCCTCCCTCTGTCAGATATGAACCATAAAGACCTGTGCTAAGTAACGAGGTTCTCTGATGTTCAAGGCCCGAAGACAGGCGCGCGGTGAACTGAACTTCTGCCGGAGTAATGAAATGTCTGGTCCAATTCCACCTGGGCCAGGAAGTGGTTTAACGGGGCGAGGGTTGGCGGGGAGGAACGAGACAGCGAACAAGACAAAGAGAGAGAGAGAGAGACAGAGCAGGAACTCTTCTCTTAGCTTCTACATAATGTTGCGTCGTGCCCTACAGGCAATCTGGCCACAAAGTAGAACTTCACATCGCTGCCCGCTTTGCATTTTGTAAAACCAATCATCGTCAGAAGAAACTTCGCCCGGGGGGGGGGGGAGTGTACTGCATATCACTCCCGAAGTATTTGTATTCGCTGAGCTGCTCCGAAAATGACCTTGCTCATAATTAACTGATTTTCTTTTCAAAACAATTGCCAATGAGAGCCTTCTTTGATCCAGAATAGTGACTACGTCCTTGGGGTGTGCTCAAACTGACCTAAAGAGAGAAAGCTTATAAATATTATTCTAACTGGTGAAAACTACGAAGCGTCCTAATAACGTAGCTAAACTTGTAAGCGCCTCCCTCCAAGGCGATTCGGGTTCGATTCCAGATGAGGTCGATCCCCTGATTTTCGCATGTAAGAACGTACCGGTTGATGACACTGGTGGCGGATTTTCTCGAGGATCTCCCCTTCCACTGCCCCATCATTCCGGCGCTGCTCCATGCTCCCCTCTTGTCTCCCAGAACCAGCGCTGAAGACCTGGATGAGGAGTCCTCGACTGGCGCATGGGCGGCGTTGCGGCGTCTCACGCGTATTCTTATTTACGCGAAACTGCTTAACTTACTCATATTATGTTTGCCTACGAAAAGAACACACACTTCAAACTATGCGTCAATGTTTTCGAAAATTCGGCACTCTTGTTAGAAACATGATTTACGGGCCTATCAAAGTGGCAAAATAAAGGGGGGGGGGAGGGTTGAGACTGCTGTAACTCCGAAAATATTACCTGAATTCGTAAAATCGTAATGTGTAAAGCGAGAGGCATGCGTTGGTCTTTACTTCATACTATTCAAAAATAAAATACTGTGGTCACCGCTTAAAGTCCCTTAGGAAAAAGATTACAAGGAAAACCTTGCACGCCAGTTTGACACGCTGCGAATAGAGGCGATATGCTTCTCGTCAAGCGTGGGACATTAGCTCTTATCGCTACGCTGTTCCCACGCGTCAAAGGTGGAAATTCAACATCGGCGAAGACTCCTCTTAAGCGCTGACCAAAATTTCGCTCACTCACTTAACTTGTAAGGCAGATATCATTCCTGAAATCATAGTTTTTACATTAATTTTTTTTACTCAGTGGTTAGAGGTCCTGGCCAGTCCCGGGTTTGATTCCAGGATGGGAATGCTGCCTCCTCAGGTTGACACTGGCGAAGCACTGCAGACTCATCTTCACTGAACAGCCCCAAATGTCTACCCTGAGGACATCAGTTTCGAAATAATGGAAACGACCTTACAAAAAATATTCGTACTTTCGCATAAGATATCTAAAACTGAGTTGAATAAAACCAGGACGTTTTGTATATTGTTAAGTGTTGTCGAGATCCAGACTAAACAGAAAACAGCCGTAAAACTGTCCACCAACATACAGAACGTAAAGGTGACAATAATTTAATTGTTTACAATTAATTTCGGTGAGTTTATGCGGTCGTCGTACCCGGTACGTTCTATAACTAGAGCCCACGATTTTTCGCGAAAAGAATTTTGCAACGGTTTGTTTCAATGCCTTATGTGTACATATGCAGCCTTGCTTCATGGTCAGTGATTGGCTGTTTGTAACTCTCAGCGTCTAGGGTTCTACCCGCAGATCACAGACGTGTGGCGTCGCAGTAACCTTGTTCCTGTTGGCACAGTCAAATGAACCACGTCTGTGCAATAATACATTCTGCCAATAACCATGAAGGAGTGAGGCATTGAACTGTTGCAGAATTCTTTCCACCAAAAATCGTGGGCTCTAATAATAAGTGATACGGACTCTTAAAAACGAGTAACAAATATTCGGTAGCGGCGTACCATAGTTATCAATGGTCCAGTCAGATGGTACGCCAATAACGAAAGAAGAATGTCGGATATAAACGTGTTATATTGTAGCCTTGCAAAACTGTCAAATGTTCCATCGAGAAATCATGTCTTCCTAATAATGACTCTTTGACACGTTGTCAAGGCCCGGAGCTGGTTCACACGCCTTACTGAACAACTTATAACAGGAAGTATAAAGGTTCCACGGAGGATACAAGGAAAAGAAGGACAGTGATAAGGGTTGGTTTCTTCCCCCTCCTATCCGACCCCCTCCCCCCACCCACGGCAGGAGGTGGTTCGATTGTGGCTTCATTACCATCGGCCTGTGGGGGTTGCCGAGAACCTACCCGCCTCCCACTTCTTCCCCGAACAACTGCGAGAGTGCACGACGAAGCCCTTTCCATGCGGAAATGATGCGTGCCCGGCGAGGCATGATCTCCAGTGTTGCCAAACGTGGAACAAATCTGGCACACATGTACCTCGTTTTATATCCTAGCACACAAAATGTATTAAATGTGGAAATACATCACCAATTTAGATTAACTCAATATTTACTTCAGGGAATTGTTTACTGTTTATTTAGCTTTACGACTTCCGTGAGTCTTCAAATGTAACTCGGTTTACAGGATTGTCAAAAAATACGTTAAAAAGTTATTGGCTGAAGAACTTATTTAAAAAATTGATTTCGGCACCAGTTAAATTACCATGTGTCTTTCGGCAGCAAAATCCTCCACCGTTTACATACATACAAACTCAGGTTGAAGCAGCGAAGTTAATGTACAGTAACAGTAATTATTATGAACTCGTAATAAAGTCATGACATTTTATGAACATTGTTACGAAAATAAATATATAAACGAACGAAATCGCAGATTATTGAAAATATCCTCCGGTTCAGGTTGGAACTCGTGAAAGTTAGCAACCAAGCCACTTTAAAAAAAAGGGGGGGAAGGGTAATAGCCATGAAGAGCAAATTGTAGAAACACTTGAACAGTACAGTTTTAGATGTTGCGCACTGAAGAGCATATATCCCTGCTAAATTCGGTCCAGATAGTCGTACGATTATTTTATAGACAACATTCCACGATATTATTTACTGCAAAATGTTTACGTCATATCTAGATATGATGGTTTATCGCGGGAAAACTTGACTATTTGCTGGGTTTCAACGCACGTTCAGCTTATCAAAATATTACTGGTTTCCGCTTGTACGTGGAGCTGTTGCCCTGTTTGACTGAGCCAATAAGAATCCCGCTATTGCAATATTGGATGCCTGACATTGGTCTGCAGAAAGCTACGTTATGCGAGTGTTAGACGTACATCACCCAGTCATACACGTTGCAAGTAGCTACAGTGTTTTCAAGGGTATATTTAAACAAATCATTTTCGCGATATACCATCATCTCTAGTCATATGTTTCTAATCGCAATCTTATAAGATCCTTGCAGCCATAGAACATTTCCGTACCTTCTTCGCATGTTCTTCTGGGATACATTATTCTTGTACTTCTCTGCTCTGTCACCCAAGCCGTTTTTTCCCTAAGTTCACTCATATTACACATACATACAATTTCATAACATCTTAAACCTTTTTGCTTCGACTGTATCACCTAATAAGGTATTTATGTTCATTTGCTTTCATTTTCCTTGTATTTTTTTTATCTAATAGTGCATCATCGTCTAAAAAAATTCAGTTTCATTTGTTATTGATTTTCATCGGGGTCGGACTCCAGATTTTCGCATGTGGGAATTGTGTCGGACGATGTCGTTGGTCGGTAAGTTTTATCGGGGGTCTCCCGTTTCCCCCGCCCTTTCATTCCGGCGCTGCTCCATACTCACCTCAGCGCTAAAGACCTCGATGTTAAGCGCTGAACCAAATCTCACACTCACTCATTCATTTTCATGTTTTATGTTAAACCCCACACTTCGTCTTCACAGAACTTACAGTATAAGGTAAGTCGTGTGAAAATGCCAGCTGAGAAAGGGAGGTGGTGGAGGAGAAGGCAGTAATACAGGTATTTTTAATTTCAGTAATTATTATTTATACATAAAAAACCGGAAGTATTATTACTGAGTTACACAAATGTCCAACGAAAACGGTATCGTATCGTAATATGTTTTAGCACCTTAATTCAAACTTACGGCTTTAAAATTCCTTGAGTGTGCTATCTTCACCCAGTAGTTACCTTACAAATAACGAACTGTGCTGAAAATTGTATTTTCGTTTATCAGGAATGTTGTGGTATGTATGCTATTCCTCGTACTGGAACTGTAATCTCCTCCTCGGTGTGCGCAATGTGGCAACGCTGTACCTCTCGCCAGAGGTCGGGCGAGGGCGACCGCACACTTGTCGGGATGCCCGTGGCCAGAACGTTTGTATAGCGATCAGCAGTCACACGGAAACACACGAGACCACGTTCATGACCCAGCAGCACAGAGGAGCAGGGTAAAATGGGCCAAATACCTAGCGGCTAGATGGGGCAACTTCCCTTGCCCCCTTTTCGCCCACAAAAAAAAAATACAAATCTAGGGAAAAAAATTCATATATTTAGAGAAGGTGGAATATCACGGACATGTTTTGCGTCAACATAATTTCGGAAACGTTGTAACTTGATATAGCACATATGATTGGTTGAACCGTTCCTAGCACGACTTAGTTTACTACAAACCAGTCACATACATTTGAAGACTTAACATTCATAAGTGCCAAAAGGTAAGTTTCGAGATAATGACGAAAGCAGTACACTGCGACAAACAAATGAACAAGGAATTATCCAAATGTGTTCACATATTTATTACAATAGGAAAGTAGTAAATAGGAACAAACGAACAGTATTTAATACAAAACACTTATGAACATATATATATATATATATATATATATATATATATATATATATATATATATTCAATGAACTAGAATGTGTTGATGTTACTCCAGCCATATTATAATTGTGCTGATGTACGGCGCGCATGAATATCACTAGGAGATAGCACTTTAGGTATGTCATCGACCTAATGTTTTGACACCTTTCTATGTACCTAGCTCATTTTTGTCGAAAATGGTACTTAGCTCCTTTTGAATGTTAAATCCTAATTTACTGGTGTGATGGCATATTCCTAGGGACAAGAAAATTTTCGCGGATTCAACGACCCGCGTGGTAGAATCGGTTGTCCTATGCATTCTTGAGCCCCGTATGTTCGTGCATTGTCTGTTGTTCCACTGAGTAGCAACTAGTAGACAAATAGTCGGGGCTTGAGTATGTATAGGATAGTTGATTCTAACGTGCAGGCAATTGAATTCGCGAAAATTTTCCTGTCGCTACGTATTCCTTATTGTCTCAGTCAAATAGGGCAGTGAATTCACGTACACGGGACAATCTGTATGTAGTGGAGCGAACCTTCTTCTAATATGCTGGGCGTACATTGAATAGTAACAAGTAGTCAAGATTTCCCGCAATAAATCTCCATCCATAGTTATATTTAGAGATGATGGTTTTCAGCGGGGAAAACTTGACTGTTTGCTGGATTTCAACACACATTCAGCTAACCAGAAGATTACTGGCTCTCGCTTGTACTTGGCGCTGTTAACCCTACTTGACTGAGCCAATAAGAATCCCGCTGTTGTAATATTTGATGCCTGCTATTGGTCTGCAGACAGCTACATTGTGTCAGAAGTATATCACCGAGTCATATGTGTTGCAAGAAACTATAGCGTTTTCAAGGGTATGTTGGCACAAAATATTTTCAGGATATATTATCATTACCGAACCAACGCGTGTAAAGAGGCTGTGGTTTAAGTTCACGAATAATTTAAATTTTAAATATATTATAAACACGTCCTCAAGGTGACAATCTGTGTCTTACAGCGATGGATAAACCCGGGCCAGGACGCCTGAAGTATTCTGTAATTCTCATTTTGCGCTCTCAGGAGCTATCGAAGCGAAAGGAGTGTCCTTGAAAACTGCGGTAAAGTTACGTCCACGGTAACTGTCTCCCGAGGGTGAATTATTCATTCTTTCTTCCTCCCTCCTGCTCAACATAACATTCCGAGATAGGGTAAAAAAAAAAAAAGGAGTTGTGATCCATCACTGCATATTCCCAGGAGGGAGGGCGGCGGAAATATGTTGTTGCGCTCTCATCAATATGTATCGGCGAACCCCGGCGGGTAAAACACTTGCCAGCATACACGGCGGCCCTTCAACTCAACCCCTACCCACCAACAAGGCCAGGGTTTCAATCTGGCGAGAGATGATGGGCGAAACTATTCCCTTAACTTGCAAATGAAGTGGCGGGGCCGGCCACCAGGCACCGTCTCGGGACGTGATTGAAAACTGTCGCAGGAAATGGGGCAGGCGAGGGACGATGAAGGGGTAATGGATAATCGATTGCCAGAATGTGTGTGCTGCCGTGTGGGCGGGTAGGAGAAGGGACAGCGAGTGAGTGAAGTGACTTTGGTCAGTGCTTTAGGGTTAAGGACGTTCAAATGAGGAAAAACCATAATGTTGTATTTGAAGGGCGTGGGGGGACACAAATTTATTTATCTGCTTCCTAAAACAAATACACAAAATCCTGAAATGCTGTATAAAACGAGATGAAATTCTTCGAAACTTTAATAAAAATAAAATCATATTGGTGAATTACAGTTATACAAAATATTAATCCTAAATATATAACATTAATAAAAAAAATATTAGGCCTCAACAGTGATGTACAACAGTAAGTTTTACATCTTTCGGGCGAATATCGTAGAGCGCTCGATATTTCTGTCTGCCTAGTTTCTAAATTAACAGCTTCTCGCTAAAGTTTTCCACCTCAAGTAAAGCTTACATATAAATAACAATTAATTTATTTACTGTTCAGCTAAAATTTACCACAGAAAAGAAATTTGAGCGAAATTTAGTTCCTTCAGTTTAAATTTCTTTCGCGGCATGGGTCATGCACACCCCGTCAAGACGCAAAGCATAGATAGATTCTACTTTCGTCGGGCTGACGGGGCCGGGTTTTCGTTGGGCTGACATCACTGTGACCTTGATTTTCGTTTGTCGCAGTTTTAATTTTGTCGTGTTATTGCTGTCGTGTCTAGTTATTGTGATTCCAGCATTAGACGACTCAAAACACTTGCAGAATACTTAGTTAATCAATGTCAATCAGATACATCAGACGCCATCAACGGTAAAGTGTTGCTAATAATGATTTACCAAGATCAACTTAACGGCATTTTTCACAAACTAGAAACAAAAACAATACCTGTTTCGACTTAAGTATCTGGTCTCAAGGCATATATTTTAACTTTCTCATAAAGTTTTGGTCCACAATTATTTAGCTTATTTGCAATGATTATAGAGTTCAGTGACCTTTGTCAAAGGTTGTATTTATGCTAACTGGTAGTTGTGAAATTACCTGACAAATTATTTTTAGTTTGAATATTAAAGTGTATTAGTATTATAGTAATTTGAAATGTGATTTTAGGTGTTCTTCACCTCCATTTTCTAACCAAATTACTGGTGTGAAATGCCAATGTTGGGCTGTTGCGTGCTAAATGCACTGCGAGAATGGACGTTTCCTTTTGCAGGTGTTTTATAATATACAGCTCCTTCATAGCTCTTTTTGTTTTCCTAACCAAGGGACCATCGCATATTTTGAATCTAAAGCTCTCCGATGAAATTTATAGTAAGTGTGTGTCATATGTGTACAAGTGCTAAGCAGTACTGTAGATAATACTTACACTTCGAATGCTGTGCATGCTATTATATATAGACACACACACATACACACGCGCGCGCACGATACATTATTTGTTCCGAAAGCGAGTATGAACGAGACGTCTTAGTAAGGTGGTTTTTCTAACTAGTATGGACGCTATGTTAGCTTGCGCTATTTTTATGGCATATGCCTACTATTAACTGACTTAGTGTAAGAGACTGCCTTTACGTGAAAATGCTGCCAAACACAGCGACCAGCCCAGTAATAATTGTGTTGAATAACCCAACGAGGAGGTCCAACGGTCAAACATCTTGTTTTTCTCCTTTTCTTTTACGACAAGCCGCGGGACAGAATTTCACCGACACCAATTCTTATTCAAGTTTTTTATCTTCCTCTTCCCCCCTTCCTCCCTTTCCCAATCCGCCAGCGACTTCCTCGTAGATAGCTCACTGCTCACGTAGAGGAAGAGCGCAATGGTTATGGATGTGTAGTATGGACAGCTAAACGAAATACTACCCGCACAACAGAAGGCTACAGCTGGGAAAGCAGGCAGCAGTGTTAAGAGCAGAAAACACCTTTAAGGCTTCTGCCTACCTCAGAGCTCCGGCGGCAGCAAGGATAGGGCGTTACAGGTTAAATTGTATTCCTAAATATCTCAGTCACTTTCAAACCTACATATATGCCACTGACTTTTTTGCTC
The DNA here is from genome assembly GCA_003012365.1 of Medauroidea extradentata. Lineage (NCBI taxonomy): Eukaryota > Metazoa > Arthropoda > Insecta > Phasmatodea > Phasmatidae > Medauroidea > Medauroidea extradentata. The sequence continues at coordinate 11,701 of PNEQ01018145.1, read as the reverse complement.
AGAACGATACGGCCCACACTGCTACGGAATCTTTTAGCAAGTTATATCAATACCCTGAAAACTATGAGCAAATAAGTGTTTTCATGCCGATTAAACACTCGAAACTCCGTACTCATAAAATTCTTTTCACATTTTCGTTTACGTAGCAGTATTCTCCTCTTCTCAATGCAGAAAATGGTTTTCATTCGAAAGCGATATCTCAAAAGGTGACAGAGCTACATGGAATTTAGTTTAACATGTAAAACCCTATCCTTGCTCCCGCCGCGCTCCGAGGTAGGCAGAAGCCTTAAGAGGAGTGTGTGCCGATTTCAAATTTCCACGTTCTATACGTGGCGATAAGCGGAGCGATTAGAGCCAGAGTACAATGCTCAACTAGAAGCATACCGCCTCAATTCGCAGCGCAAAGTTCCGTTATATATATATATATATATATATATATATATATATATATATATATATATATATATATATATATATTGTTACTGGGCGTTAAGCAGTGACCCTAACATTTTATTTTTAATATTACTAAGCATAGGCCAATGCACGAACCTTGAACAGCACGTTATGAATATAGATGATATTTTCGGAGTTACAGCAGTCTAAAAAAAGTCTTAGGCCTAAGTCATTTTGAGAGGCCCAAAAATCATGTTTCTAACTAGTGCCGCAATTTTTCAGAATTACAGAACCCTAGTTTAACGTTTGTGCTCTTACCATAGATAAACGTAATATGAATAAGTTAAGCGGTTTCGCATGAAACTGAATACACGTGACATGGTGCAACACCGTTCATTTGCCATGCTCTCCTATTTATAATTTTTTAAACATTTTTTTACGCCTAAACGAGATCTGATTTCAATAATTTTTTTTTAACAGATATGTTTGAAATCGTCTACTGCGGGTTGGCTGATTTTTTTCAAGGCAGTAAATACTATGGTTTTACATAATTATGTAATTAACGAAATTCTGGTTAGTTGAATTTTTTGTCGAAACCGCAAAATTTCTTATATTAGAAAAAAAATTAGTTAACACGAAAGTAAATATTTCAGACAAAACTGTCAAACGTAGTTGTTATGCCTGCTCTCGTTTAAGTTTTAAAAAATAATTATCGCAACAGCAGTTTAAACTAGAGCTCAATGGGCTTTCCATCCGCACGTTAACAGGGCGTGGTACATAATTCAACGCTAAAAGCATTAATCTATAACTGTAGGTTTCTTGAAGCCAATTTGCGAAAATTAAACAATATCAATCCTAGACAATAGTTTTAGCCAACGATTTAAACAAAACTGTTTCCAGTGTTACGAACTTCTAAGGCACAATCTCTGACGCCGAAATTTAGTGCATTTAACTGCAACGTAAGAGATCACGCGTAACGAATTAGTAATTCTGGATAAATATTTACTCATAAAGTTGGCAGATACCGTTATGAACGATTGTCATTGAGTATTTTATCCATATTGGCTTCGAAAAAAGCGTAGAAATCAATTTATGTTTTCAGCGTTTATTTATCTACTGCGAACTCTTAAAATGCGTTGCACAGAGTTGCGATTAATCTTGTTGTGACAAAATTTCACAACCCCTTTTACGTACATCTACAAAAAAGAACCACGATTCAAAACTATGTCGCTGTAAGTTTAAGTATTTACTACGACGAAAGGCATCCCTTGCAGCCTGTGAGTGAGGAGCGGATAAATGATTATCGTGCTAATCACTGCTTTATTCCTCTCTGTGTTTGTGATTTCCGTGCTAATTTGCGGACAAGTAACAAGCAAAATCATGCATGCTAAGGGTACAGTATCACACGTAAAGACCTGAACCAAGGACTACGATGGGAGATAACGAATGAAAGATGGGTCGTCAGATTCCTCTCTACGCTCTTCCTCTGGGCTTATAACTTTTTTTTAAACCCCCGAAGCTCCAGCTAACGAAGAGATCCCATCCCCAAGCGACCTCAGGGATTCGTGACTGAGATCCGATATCGACCCCCTCGCCCACCAGTCTAGCTTCCTCTCTCTCTCTCTCTCTCTCTCTCTCTCTCTCTCTCACCCCCTCCCTTATTTTTCTAGACCCATAAGGTTACCTTATACAACCTTTCATCTCCAATTTCTCGGAGATTTCATTCACCAGGACATATCTTCGTGGCTGACCCGACTCTCATACCCAGTGTCGCTGGATCGAACTGAGTCAGCAGAAGATTCGCCACGTGGAGAAGATATATCCATGGGTCATAAAATTTCGCTAGTTAAAGGGAATGCTGCCTGCCATGTGTTTTATTTTTAAAGTTGTAATACAGTGTACATAGTTCCCTAGAACAAATTTTACGGCACGCACACACACTAACAAGGTAACATTTCATCGTAGGTTAGTGACGGGCTGGAGGCTAATAATGCCTTGAGGTAGGTGATACCAACTTGAAATGATTTACCAGTGAAGAAACTAACTAACATAACGTCATAAAATAATTTTCTCACATGTATGAAAAGTTTCGTTACAAAACACAACGTTTACCCGAGGCTAAAACTGATAGGTCATATCAGTAATTTAAGTACCTCATGTCATGAAAATAAAGTTGTTATGTACATTATATCCCTCGTTGAGTATGATATTGCGCAAACATCCGTTCTGTTGCGTGAACTTCCAAAATCTTCACCAATACTTCACGACTGCAGCTGCAGCTACCGGTTGTTGTCGTCGAGACGTTACTTCAGGCAGGTAATTGCAGTGGCTGCACTTCCTGGCATCACCTGCAGCTTAACGTTGCCGGCTTGTTGGACGTGTTTTGGGCGTGAAGTGAGGATGCAGTAAGGACGACGTATCACGCACATCGCGCCTCACGCTAGCCTCTAAGGAGCAAGTCGTTGAACTGGCGTGCAGTCTTCTCGCCAACAACTCACCTCTATGAGACTTTCAATAGCGACGCTACAATTGTATGGCGTAATATTAATAACATATTTTCTGTTTTCCATGCACCAATTCCCTAAGGCCTCGCTCTCTAGTTTAGCAGTGGTTTCGAAAATATTTTTTGTAACGCAAATTAATACATATTTCAAAAATTCCTTTGGTAGTTTTAACACTTATACATCAACGTTTGTATATGAATATTTCTATTGCAATACACCAAACTGATTTTTAGTTTTTTAGCCCCCGAAATAGTACACGTTTTGTTGCGAAAATAAGCCAAAATGAAGCAAAATAATGTTTTGCTCGCAAACGGTACATTATTAAAAAAACGCTCTGGTAAAATTGTGTATCGTATGACTGTACACTGTCTCAAATTTTTTCAAAGCATTTAGTGAAAAAATATATGAAATGCTTGCAATTGTTTGAAATAAACGAGAGATCATGGACCTAAGTTCACTTCCAGATAGGACTTAGGACAGTTGGAAATAGCGGTGTCTTCAGTTATTGGATCATACATAACAAACGTGCCCTGAAGAAATTAGGACGAATAGTAAATCCATCTATTATCGACTCCTGAAATGCGTCAGTCTAGTTCAATTTATAGTAAATCCACCGCAATACAAGAAACAAACACCTAATACATTCGGCTATCCTAGAAAAAAAAAAACTTATTTTATGTTGTCGAAAAACGCCATAAAGTACTAAAAGATTCGGAAAAAACCACATCTAATTTTTCGTTCCCCTTCAAGATGACATTAGGACAAGAAGCAAATGGAACATTACGCGGCTGTAAGAGGTACGGCATAGATGAGATAATAATTTCAGTATATATTTTCCAGTTAATTTTTTAACACGACTACAAGGTTGTTAATGTGTAACAGTGTAGGTCTACAGTACAGTACAGTATAATGACGTTTGACAGACCTTTTTCTTAACACTCCCCTACAATCTGTGAGACATGTGACAGTTGAGGTTGTGATGATTGTCCAAAAACTATCTATACCTAACGTGAGTCATACTGCTTTCCGACGTTCTGCTGGTCTGTTTCTGTCACAAAATAGAAACTCTGTTGTATAATTCCTGACCAAAAGCTCTTCCAAAATAGAGACTCTGTTGTATAATTCCTGACCAAAAGCTCTTCCAAAATAGAGACTCTGTTGTATAATTCCTGACCAAAAGCTCTTCCAAAATTAAGACTCTGTTGTATAATTCCTGACCAAAAGCTCTTCCAAAATAGAGACTCTGTTGTTCCTGACCAAAAGCTCTTCCAAAATAGAGACTCTGTTGTTCCTGACCAAAAGCTCTTCCAAAATAGAGACTCTGTTGTATAATTCCTGACCATAAGCTCTTCCAAAATATTCACTATTCTGTGAACATGTGCACCAGAATCGATGGCGTCATAAATTCTTAATAGGTTATTCGTGATAAAGTATGCATTTCTGGCAATCACCTTGCCTAGAATTAGGAATGAAAAATATTATTTCGTGTGACATTAGACGTTAACTTTCTAGAACAGTACAAGCTATACAATTTTATTGTTTCTTAGGGTGCTTTGTTTATATTTAAAATTGGAGAAAACTTCAAATTAACTGAAAGGAAAAATGTGACAAAGGATACAGAAGTGCTCACTTCACCCCGAACCTCCTATAACGCTACGCCAGTGACTTGTTTGCACACAAAATTATATGGACTTTTATTCGTCATCTTACAAGAAGTCTACTATTACCGTCTGTGTTATATTCGTTGTTTACTACAATTTCTGTCTGTGTGTTTATTTGTAATGTCTTCGTTATCTTCGCCCATCACTGTGGTCATTTTCATGCACCGTGTTTGGTACTTGTCTGTTTTGACTTTTCTTTCGTAGTTTTTTTTTTTTTTCGTAACGATGATATTCCTATTTCGGAATTACTTGTACGTTTGTTGATACAGCTATTTCTGGCTTCCTCAGGTTGGCCACTCATTGCAACAAAGAAAATTCTCTGATTTTATCATGATTTTCCTGATAAAAAAAATTCCTTGATTTTTGCGAGTATGAAAACAACGTCTTGGCATTTTATTCAACACATTTTCCAATGAAGATAAATATTCCAAATCCTTTCTAACACTGCTGCGAGTGAACTTAACAAAACATTCAGCATACATAACTACGAAGTTGACAATGGAGTATAATGACACCTTCATGACGGTAATTTTTTAAATAAAAATGCTACAATGCTCTCAAAACTACATTATATTCTTTTCTATGACTTTTGCGGAAGCTCAAAATGAACGAGGAGAGAAAATTCGCATAAATGTCTCAAATGTACCAAAAAAATTCCAGGAATTTTCCTGATATTTCCAGGTTTTCTAGGTTGTCCAAGTGGGTGGCCACCTTGGGTTTCCTTTGTTTGTGTCTTCGGTTTTCGTTGTTGCACACATTTTCGTACTTAGTCCTTTAATACGATAGCAATGACGTAACTTATATACAACAAAACACTCCAGTATGTCATTTACTCACACTGTAAAAATTATTCAAAGGTAACTTTACTTTCAGGTTCCCACAAATTTCAACAAACGTTTAAGTGCCTAATTAAGTACCACGCCCTCTTAAAGTTCCGGCTAAGGTTAATCCTACTGCAGCTATAAAAGTGGAAGAACATTCGCCTCCCGCCAAGGCGATCCGGGTTCGATTACCGGCAGGGTCAATACCCCGGATTTTCGCATGAGGGAATCGTGCCGGACGATACCGCTGGTCAGCGGGTTTTCTCGGGAATCTCCCGTTTCCCCCGTCCGTTCATTCCGGCACCGCTCCATACTTAACATCATTACCAGAATCTCTTTCACTCACCGAGCCTTAAAATTACTGTAACAGTTCACTCGCGAAAATATGTCTACGATTGTACATTTGGCAGCCGGCAGAAGTGTCTTTGATAGAACATTGTTCGAGCACACTCGAACAATCGACCACGGAGCTCGTCCGGTTTATCATTTCGACTCCTTCCATCCTTATACACCAGTCACCCTTCCGGGATGTTAATTAAACCTCGGCGGAAGCTCGTAAACCCGACATGGTAGATTCCTGATCGACGAGTTAGCAGCACTTCCCCACTCGCTCACCGAGGTTTGGAATTTGTCGGTGGGTGACAGAGTTGCGAATTTGGCGGCGAAACAGGGAGCAAATAAATGCTGCGGTGGGCGTGCAGCCTACCCTTACGTGGCTCGATAAATTCGGAAATCGGCCGGGATCGTACGCACAGCTGCGTACCAACAGCTGATGGTTTTCATTAACAAAACCAAGTTTTTTTTATGTTTGTCTCTGGTTACAGCTTTTATATCAATGGCCGTATTTTCACGTCGTTACAAAATCGGTAAAAAAATTATAAGTATATAAAATACGAGAATATTTTTGACAAATTAATGTTTATTTTGCGTAACATTTCTTGTAATATTTCAAGCTATGAAATTAATTAAGTCCTATATCACAATTATGTTCTTTTAAACACACCCGTTTAGGATTTATCAAACAGCGAAGTAAACGGAAAGTGAACCAAATACTCATTAATTCGAAAATATCGAACATAGTAGCCGCTCGGTACGTTCAACCTTCTATAAACGCAACTGTTACAAAAATTTTACTGAAATCATAAGATTTAGTGCTGTACAATTATTTCAATTAAAGCAACAATCGGTAATTTATATATTTTCAATCATTTCACGGCAATGCCTTTTGCCAAAGTGTGCATTTAGTAAATGTTGACCTTACCGTGGGCACTGGGCACCTGTAACGGTCATGTATACGTTGCGAATATACGCCTATCCCAAAACAACATTTTGAAATTTAAAATGCAAAATGGAGCAGTTTAGGTGTTTCCGAGCATAAATATTGAGTATAAAGCTAGAAGATCTTTCAATATTTTGAAAGATATAATTAGCTAAGTGAAAAAATTTGCAAAAAAAAAATACGCTTAAAAGTGACATTATTTAGCATAAATAATAATTATTTTACACATAATCAAAACGTGTAGGGGGCGACCGCCCCTTCTGCCTCCACGGCTCTGACACCACTCCCCAATATGTGTATACAAGAAAGAGTACGGCTGGTACAGCTTCCTACCAAAGCGATCTAGGATCGATTCCCGTCAGAGTCGACCCGTATTTTCGCATATGGTAATCGTGCAGGACCATACCGTTAGTACACGGGTTTTCTCGAGGATCTCGCGTTTCCCCCGCCCTTTCATTCTGGTAGTGCACCATACTCACTTCATAGAATACCTTGCAGCCACGAAGTTAAAATAAAATCAGTGTTAAAATACATTAATTCTCAACTCATAGAACAACGATTTTCTGGGGGAAATATTTTTGCACGAGTGCCTTATGTGGACATCTGCAGCAGTTCTGCCTCCTGGTCAATCATTGGACGTTTTAACTCACACTTGTATTGGTGTTCTCCTGGCAAATCACAGACGTGAGACGTCACAATATACATAATTCGGATTGGCGCAGTCAAATGAGAGACGTGTCTGAACAAAGACACGCTGCCAATAACCATGAAGCAAAGCTGTCGATCTGCATATGAGGTTTTGAAACGAAATGGTGCAAACGTTTTTGCCCTAAAGTATCATTAATTTTGTAATGAAAGTAAACACGAAGAAAAATAGTACAAAAAATATTTGCAAAGCACTATGTAGTGCATGACTTGAAAGTGTTTAATATTTTTCAAGGTTTTCCGTCTAAAATTTGATTCTTTGCACCAACGTTAATATTTACCGAATATATATATATATATGTAAGCTAATAGTTAAAATGCTTGTACTTTTAAAATAAACACTTAGTTATTGTAACCAGTCGTTTATCAGTGAAAGTAGGTAACGAAAACAAAACATAGGCCTATACACTTAGCGTACACTAACATTTTAGTTTCAAGCTAGGCATAATTACTGTAGTTTCCCTACATCAGAGATATTCAATGTTTCTTGTTTACCAGATACGATTGTTGTGATTAGTTAATTATTTAATATATTTTAGTACGATACTGCCGTGTGTATTTTTATAAAATTTTAATTACGTTTAACTACTTCTTCTAATTTGATAATTTGCACGAACAATAATGTTTAACTAAGAAAGAATAAATGCAAATAAGTTGCGGGCCTCGTATGTTTCATTCATGTTATATGATCAAGAATAATTTAGTTTTTTATTACTCTCTTAGAGAAACTATAGCTCATACTCTCAAAGAGCCATCGACACTATTGTAGACATACATAATTACTCACATTTCTGTTGAATATCGTCTCGTTTAAAAATTTTTCAACATTTATATTTACGTAAGGTATTTAATACCGTTTCAGATAAGTAATTTTTTTTCACTGCTTTTTGCGTTTGTTTGAAAAGACCGTTAACCACTTTTCTTATCTCGTAACCCCTGTTGTTCAGTTAAATTAATTAAAATGCATTTTATTTACAGTTGTGAGGTTGCATAGTTTTCTCAAGTAAAAAAAAACTTATTTTGCAGTTTATTAACCACTGCTCATTATTAAATACTTTTCTTATCATGTAACAATTGTACTTCTTTAGCTTTGTTGAAATAAAACAGCTACATTTTGCGGCGCGATTCCCACATGCGAAAATCCAGGATGACCTTGTCGGGGTTTGAACACTACTAAGGCCACGTCCGGGAGTTTTGCAGAGATTTTGAAAAATAATAATAACAACAATAATTAACAATGCAAATATAGAAATATTTGTAGGCCTACCTATTTTATTGATAACAATACACATCACAGTTTTAAAGATTTTTGCACCCAAAATATCGCCAATTTTGACATACGAAAGCCAAAATCAAGCTATATTTTGCACGAACGGTGAATTATTTTGGAAAATGCCTCCATCGTACGACTACTCTCAGAGTCTCGAATTTTTTTCAATGGATTCCGTAAAAAAAATGTTGTGTTTTTTCCACCAAAATAAACTACCTAGCATGGCTTAAGGGCTTGTTCCCGAGTTTTTTTCAGACTGGTGCCAATAACTCAAATATTTTTTAACCAAAAGTTTTGAAAAAACAATACTGTGGACGCGTTTTTTTAAATAATGTACCATTCGCCAGCAAAAAAATAATTTCCTTCATTTTTGCTTATTTTCACGGCGAAAACGTGGTACTTTGGATAATAAAATCTAAAAAACCGTTCAGTATAATTCTACAAAAAAATTCAGCTACAAATTATAACATATAAGTGTCAAAAATGTGCAGCGAAATTTTGATATGAGAATTAGGTAGCAATAAAAAAAAAATTTTAGAAATCACTGCAAAACTCCGTAACAAGGCCTTTAAGTAAGCTCAAACAACTCTTAGCACACGTGCGTACTGTAAAGTGAGATATTTTAGTCAGCGCTCAACATCGAGGTCTTTAGCGCTGTTGGAGGATGACATGAGGTGAGGGTGGAGCACTGCCGGAATGAAAGGGTGGGGGAAACGGGAGATCCCCAAGAAAACCCGCCGACCAGAGGTATCGTCCGGCACGATTCCCACATGCGAAAATCCGGAGACCGACCCCGTCGGGAATCGAACCCGGATTGCCTTGGTGGGGAATGGTCTGACCATTCGGCCACCGCGGCCCCCACATTGCAATCGGAACCAGTTGACCAGCATGAGATGTAGTCAGAGCGTCTGAAGCTAAATTAAGTGGCATAGACATTAAAAAAAAGTACTTCTAACTTATTATTCCTAGTATTTTAATAATGTTAATTGTTGGTTAATTTATTTTTATCCTCTTTTAAAGCATTTGTTTTGTTTTTACCTGTCTGTATGTCGTTAATAACTTTCGAACTTCGCAAGGATCAGTGCCTTAAGAAACTAAATTACTTATTTCTATAAATCTGAAATATTGGTTGACTTAACAACTTGGTTTCCCATTGTCTTGTAACTATTTTTAATTTGAAAATTTTGCGTCTTTTCTCAAAAACAGAAAATTCGTGTGCAACTAAAATAACACATAGGTATCCAGGTAATGTATATACACACAAATAATCGATTTCAGGTGACTACTGATTGGCATGCACAACTACGCAACGCTTTGAATTCTATTATTTTGAATTTGAAGAAGCATGATTTAATGTGTCATCGAACCTAACCAAAATCATCCACCCTAACCTAACTTAACCTTATGCAAACTAACAACCCTACCTAACATAACCCACCTAACATAACCCACCTAACATAACCCACCTAACAAAACCCACCTTACCTAACTTACCTAACCCACGTAACCTAATCCAACTCAACCAAATCCAACCTAACCTAAAACTAACCAACTTAATCTAAACTTGCTTGCACTAAGTTGCACTATCTAGCATTAAGTAGCACAATATTGCACTAATTAGCACTGGCTTCCACGAAGTTTTACTGGCTTTCACTAAGTTGTACTAGCTTGCACTTAGTGTACAAGGGGTCACATTGTGCACTAAGCTACACTTTCTAGAACTAAGTTACACTTTCCTGCACTAAGTTACTCTTTCGTACATTAAGTTGCACTTCCTTGCACTAAGTTGCACTTTCTTGCATTAAGTTGCACTTTCTTGCATTAAGTTGCACTTTCTTGCACTAAGTTGCAATTCTTGCATTAAGTTGCACTTTCTTGCACTAAGTTGCACTTTCTTGCACTAAGTTGCTATATTACTGAAAATTACTAGTTTGCACCCAACAAAATAAAACATTACAAAACCTAATATTATCCAACATAACCCAACCCAACCTTACCTAAACCAACCCAGCCTTATCAAAGCCAATCTAACCTAACCCAACCTAACCTAACCCAACCTAACCTAACCCAACATAACATAACTCAAACTAACATGACCGAACCTAAAATATCCCAACCTAGCCAAACCTAACCTAACCCAACCTAACATAACCCAACATAACATAACCCAACCTAACCTAACCCAACCTAACCTAACCCAACATAACCAAACCCAACATAACCAAACCTAACCTAACCCATTCTCAACTATCTAAAATACCAAACCTAAACCAAACTAACCTAACACAACCTAACATAACCAAACCTAACCCAAGATAACCTAACCCAACCTAACCTAAACTAAATTAACCTAACCTACCCTAACCCTTAACCTAAACCTAACCTAACTAATCCCAACACAAACTAACCCAACCTAACCTAACACAAGCTTACCTAACCCAACCTTATCCAACCTAACATAACTCAACCTATCCTAACCCAATCTAAACACATACCAACTTCACCTACCCTCGCTTGGACTAAGTTGAAGATAGTGTACGAGGGTCACATTGTGCACTAAGCTACACTATCTAGAACTAAGTAACACCTTCCTGCACTAAGTTACATTTTCGTACACTAAGTTGCACTTTCTTGCACTAAGTTTGAATTTCTTGTACAAAGTTTCACTTTCTTGCACTATGTTGCACTTTATTGCACTAAGTTGCACTATATTGCACTATCGTGCACTTTCTTGCATTAATTTGCATTTTCTAGCACTAAGTTACACTTTCACTAAGAAGTACTAGTTCACACCTAAATTAACATAACCTAGCAAAACCTAATATTATTTAATTTAACCTAACCCAACCTAACCTTATCCAACCCCATCTGAGCCAACCCAACCTTATCATAGCCAACCTTACCTAACCAAACCCAACCGAACCTAACCTAACCTAACCCAACTTAACATAACCACACCTAGCCAAACATAACATAACCCAACCTAACACAACCCCTACCTAACCTAACCCAACCTAACCGAACCCAACATAACCTAACCCAACCTAACCTAACCCAACCTAACCTAA